>OOFH01075756.1:0-16476 GCA_900323355.1 Merlangius merlangus | reverse complement strand
TACATGTATTTATGTTAAAGTTGACTGACCTCTTTCTCTCTTTGTTCGCCAGCCAGGGAAGTTGAAGAGGAAGTTCTCGTCGTTCTTCAAGAGTCTGGTCATCGAGCTGGACAAGGACCTATACGGACCTGACAACCACCTGGTCGAGGTGAGAGCCCGCCCTCCCCCATCCTCAACGACCAATCAGGACTCAAAGTCGGTTGGGTCGCCACCAGACGACACATGGAGCACTCCAACAACTCTCGGAGAGTTGAGAGTTGGAGGAAAGGGTTGACTCCCACGGAGGACACGCTGACATCGTCTTCCGGTGCCCTGAGATGACGGGGGTTCCAGGACCCCTGGTCTGGAGAGAGGGTTAGGTTAGGGTTCGTGGCGAGGCCTCACAGCACCATGTTTGGCAGGGCCCTTAGGCCCGCCCGAACGCGTGGGAAAAACCCCTGCTATCCCAGAAGACCTCATCGTCTGGGGTCCGCTGATGAATGCTCTGGACGGAGAGAAGCCGCCGCTGGCTCCTCTGACGGCCGTACGAGTGCCCCTGTCCTGTTGAACCATTTTAGAGCACAAATATTTCCTAAATATATGAGACAGAGTGCTTTCTCATATGGTATTATTATATTTATACACATTGGTGAAGGCACATTCCTTCGACTTATCATCATACATATTTGCTGACCATTTACGACAGCGCATCTCTGAGACTTTGTTTCAAGCTTATTGCTCTGACGTTTGCAACCGTTTTGAAACAAAGTTCTCAAACTTGGGAAAGCCTTCTTGCCTTCTCACATGTCTTTGTATTCCTAGGACGTCTGAAGATTTGGGTTCTCAAGAGGGCGTACAGCGTTTCATTATCTTCAGTTAACAATAAACAATACAATAAACAGATTCCTTCAGTCCTCGGCCTCCGCTTAACGCTTAAAGGTGACGTATTATACCACCAGGTAGGTAGATAGATAGATAGATAGATAGATAGATAGATAGATAGATAGATAGATAGATAGATAGATAGATAGATAGATAGATAGATAGATAGATAGATAGATAGATAGATCCTTTAATAATCCTTCACAGGAAATTACAATGTCACTACAGCGTATGGACAGACATAACAAACACACATTCCCTCATATAGCTAAAATACTTAAATACTTAAACAATAAATACAATAATAAATACTACAAAGTGCAAAGTTATTTTTGTGCATTTAAAACCGTATGGCAGCTGGTATACAGGACGACCAGGTAATTTGAGTGAGGCCGCCACGGTCTGACCTCAGTTCAGGTGGCAGTAAAGGATTTCAGGAGGAGTGAGGAAAAATGTTAGACTGGGTACCCCCAGTCATTTTGCCGGAGATTTGAATTCGCCCTGCAGCAGGGAGAGGAGAGGAGCAATGCATTTCATGCTGCTTCCGATATGCTTTTGCGAGAGCCAATCACCAAGCTGGCTTTTCCCCCTGGCGCGCTATTGGCTGGTTTAACACAATGACGACAGGGAATCGGCCAATTGCATCCAGAGTCATTGGACCTAAGCCTGTTGATCACGTCTCTTGTGCTGAAGAAAATGACAGCAGCCTCCCAAGACCAACGTGCAATCTACGATTGCGCTTGGTCTGCCAATAGCCAGGCTAGAAAACTGTCTGACTGTCCTTAAAACCCAAAACGCATATATAGAAGAAGGCATTACGCTCATAATGACGTAAATGATGATGTAAAAAGCATAAGGCACACACACACGAAATTAGGTCTCAATTGAATCATTAATCAATAAATTGGCTACATTAACCTCGGAAAGCCTTTCTAATTTGGCTAGGACCTCCTCTTGGCTCCCAAAATAGCATAAGATATTTGTGCCATGGATTCAACAAGGTGTTCCTTGAACAGAACCTTCCTTCAAGGTTCTGTTCTTAATATGATCGCCAGACATTCATGATGATCATCATCCCTTCTCACCTCATCTCAGAGCTGCTCTTGGGGCACCTTATGATGTTTCTCCCTCTCCTCCACAGACCCGACCACCTGAGCTGTCACGTCAAACATGTCCACTCATCAGAGAGGCCCTTTAAGTGCCAAGTAACGGTAAGATTAAGAAGGTTTTCTTTAAAGTGTAGTTATTTATTTCAGACTTCTGATGTCACCACCATAAGCTTAACAGGAACATGTGTTAAAGTATCAGGCTGGCATGATCCAGTGTATAGTAAAGCTGACCTCCTGAATCGGAAAGAGACGTCTAAACGGCATGGAGAAACGGGAGACCAACTGTTTTGCCCTCTGGGCTTTGAGCATTGGTATGCCTAAGATCTGAACAGAGTTCATTAACTGAGGTTACTGGAATGAAACAAACTTTAAATCCACAAAATAACCATTGTCAGCAATGTCAATGTTTAACATTTGGACTCTGAAGAGTAGGACTCAAAATGTGTAGTGTCTTAGTGATCGATTGAACATTTAACTCTGATCGGATTATATACTTTAATAAGCTAAAAGGTTAATATTATTTCCATTGGTGTTCTAGGAAAAGTACCAACAAAATGTTAAATAATATTAAATAGAACAAAGAGAGATGTATCAACTGTTTGATTAACAAACATGATCTGGCAATGTACATCAGTGCTTCCTATGATTCAGTTTATTTTCATCGTACCCACATTTTCTGGTCAGCCATAGGCTGACCAGAAAGCCTATGCCTGTAGTATGATTCAACTAGTCAACCAAGTCTGCGATAGCCTATGGGGATATCTGGATGATCTTTTAATACTTAATATACTTATAATACTTAAGAAAAACGTTATAAGAGGAGAGCAGATGTAGCTATGTAGCGCTGTGTAGACGGCACTTCTGGAGGAGAGCGGTTGTAGCGCTGTGTAGACGGCCCCTCTGAAGGAGAGCGGTTGTAGCGCTGTGTAGACGGTCTCTCTGGAGGGGAACATTTGTGCGTCCTGGTGAACCAACAGGGTGTGAGGCTGCTCGGTGTCTGACCTTTCCTGGTATAGTCTGGGGAGGCGAGCGTCCAACCCAGTCTACTAGTGATGATGTAGGTGTGCGCCGTAACTAAAGATGGAGACACCATGCCCATCTGGCAGAGCCCAGAGAGTAAGGGACGTGCCTCGCTGGAGAAGCAGCAAGTACGTGGGAAAAGTGGGAAAAACTGTAACAAGGAAAAGTCCTGCAGTTATGTAATGGTACATTAGAATCAAATATACCCCAAAAAGTTAAAAATGGTCCATTTCAGAATCCTTTATAACCACTGGATTATAAGCAGGGATGCATATATATGTACGTTTGGTGGAGCTCTTTTTAATTACGTGATGACCCGTTATGTTATGTCATAAGTTTGCTAAAATCTGCAAATAACTGGCTACCTTATTCAACAAATAAATGTAGTATAAAAAGTACAATAATAAATGACAATATGACCCTCTAAAATGTAGTGGAGTAAAAGTTTCAAGAAGCATAAAATTAATGAATGAATACTGAACAAATGTTAAAGTACCTCCAAATTGTTCTCAAGTACAGTACTTAACAGGAGTAACATTCCAACACTAGACTTAAATTACCTTTGCATTGCATCTTAAATGCCTAGACCACAAAACGTAATTGTTTTTATAACTTT
The DNA here is from genome assembly GCA_900323355.1 of Merlangius merlangus. Lineage (NCBI taxonomy): Eukaryota > Metazoa > Chordata > Actinopteri > Gadiformes > Gadidae > Merlangius > Merlangius merlangus. Next base: position 12,870 of record OOFH01075756.1, on the reverse strand, counting down.
ATTATTCCAAAATATATTCTGTTTTTATACATCAATCTAACAGCAATTCCATACTAAAGTCCACCAAGAAGGAATGCAATCTCCTGGAATGTAAGGAAGACATGGCATTAATATGTTGTGTTACAGCATTTGAGAATACTAAACCGGTGAAGTTGCCCCCTTGCCCTAATGCATGCTGGGTGCTTTGGTTTTGGTTTCACCAGCGGGGGGTGGAATAAAGTGGGGGTCCACATTTTCCAATTGGGCCCAAAAGTCAGCTTTAGACCTATTTCGTAGCACATGTACTGTATCTTTAATAGCTAATCACATATCAACACCCCACCTGCCTCCAGTGTTTCATTGTTTTTTTTTGCATTCATGTACGTCTTTCTACAATGAAGTAGTACAATCATAACGTTAACAATTGTATTATTGTTAATATTTAGATTCTTCTACATGGTGTGCAATAATCTGATATCCACTGTATGTCATTCAATATTAATAACTTAAATTCACCTTCACTCATGTGGATCTGTGAGTCTGAACTGCCATTCACTACAGACTATGAAGGGTTTTCTTGTTTCTGAACCTTCTAATCATGGATAACAGTATTTACATTTCAACTGTACATTTTGATCTCCATCTCTACCTACTTTTTAAACTATTAAACCAGCCAGATTAATCCTGCAGTCCTCCAAAAAAATGTGTGCACCATTTATTAATCGTCCAATCCAGTAGAGTGGCAGTAATGGCTACTAACACGTTATTTTTTTGAGCTAAATGTATTATATCTAGTTGGCTATTAGCAGACATGTTTTCCTGCTTGCACCTATTACACCAGATCTCTGTGAGGTAAATGGAAATCAAGAATTGGACCATAATTGCAAAACGACGTGACACATCACAGATGATATTCTATCATCTACTAGTTGGGACGAGTAAATATGATGTATATATAGGCAGTTCTGCTGCATATATACATCGGATACTGGATACACATCCAGTATCCAAGATCAAAATGTGTTTCATACAGTGACTCTTTTGTCCATTTTGGCTTTCTTCTATTTTCTTGTGGTTCCAAGTTTTGTTTTATTTTAATCTTTAAATGGATGGTTCGGGATCATTTGTTCAATTATCTCAAATTCTGTGTTGCTATCATCCATAGGCATGTACTTCAGCCTTTGCCACCAAAGATCGTCTGCGCTCCCACATGATCAGACATGAGGGCAAAGTCACCTGCAACATCTGTGGCAAGATGCTGAGTGCGGCCTACATCACCAGCCACCTGAAGACCCACGGCCAGGCAGGCTTCAGCAGCACTGCCTGCACTAAAGGTAGGAACCCCTGCACACTCCTCTGTACTCGCTCCAGGCTCATTTGGACATGTGACACATCTAGTTTTGTGCCAAAGAAAGGTCAGGCTCCTTCTGTCCAGGGATTCTTATGTTGGCCTTTCTTCCCAAACCTAATTTCATTAGAGAAAAGGACTCAAGTTACAACCACAGATATCTGATTTTGATATTCCAACCCTGTGTAGTTATTTTACATTGCTCTATGGTGTAGCATGTAACTCAATGATTAGACAAAGGACTAATGCCTGTGATTGGACAGCAGGGTAAATGCTGCCACCTGCTGGCAATTTGCAATTCTATAGGCAGCGAGTCTTCAAAGGATGGGTTATACTTGTGCTCCCCAATTCAATCCATGAGCTTGATTCCTAATTAGTATAGATTGTTTCGGGCTTGCAGTTAGTATGACACCTTTTTTTATGTAATTGTGGCTAAATAATAAACAAGGGCAACAACTTTTATAGGACAGGGAGCCAGCAGACACAAAATCTCTGGGGAAACTAGGGAGTAACTCTTGAGAAACTCCCGGTAAACACTACAGAAACTCCCGGTAAAGGCCCGAGGATTCGTACATTTGCGTTTCCACATGCAGCCCCTCCGGGTATAATCCGGAGCATGTCTGGCCTACAGTGCACATGTGAAAGGGTTATTATAGTGTTGGCGGATGGGTGTAGAGGGAGTCGGTAATTTACTAAGGTGTTGTTTAGGTTAAGCCTCCACTGGCCTCAGCTAGAGGGATATAAGGATGGGGTCACCATCAGCGGCTCAGCATACTTGATGTGCTCCAGCTGGTGTTGGTGATGCAGGTCAGGGACAGACACTGGTGTAGCACATCAGTCCATGTGGTTCCTCATGTCCCAGAGTTAAACTAACAACGGCTCCCTTTCCTGCTGGCCTTCTCATCCCAGCACAGTAGTAAGGTTGTTTCCTCTTGGCTATTTGCCAACTGTCTTAACTTTATGTTCTCATTGATTATAACCAGCGCCATATTCAGAGACGTTATTGATGGTCTTCATTGTTGCTGGCTGTGTGTATAATAACGTAGAAAAGGGAAACGCTGATAATGGCTATTACGGTTTATAATGATTACATGGCTGTCTTTTGGTTTATCTGCCGTACCGTATTGCGCACCGGTCCATTGCCTTTTATCCCTTACTGCACATGCCCTGACCTGCTACCCCCTATCAGATACATTGCTATAGTTCCTTAAGATATTACTTCACATGCGACAATCAAGACTGATATGAAGCATCAATCAAGCAAACATGAAAGTAATTATGTTCATGGTTTCGTAAACCCCTACGATCCTCTAACGCCATTGCTGAATCCATGTAGGTGAACCACTGTATGCAGTGGCTTTCCAAAGTGTTCAGACCCATTCACCTCTTACACACACATGGTCCAGTGTAAGATTGGATAGCAACTAGTGGTGGTCAACTAAACAGCCCCCCTTCCTTTCCAAAGACAACAATGGCCTGTACGGGCCTGTACTGTCCTGTTTTGTGTCTGTATGTTTTCTTTGTTTTGCAAAAAAGTGGTAAAAAATGTATTGCACCGCAGTCGCCAATCGACGGCGCTAGCCTGTGAATCAATCAGTTTAACCAATGACGTTGGGGTATAGATGGGGACTAGAAGGTTAGGGGGGTAGGAGGTCCCGGGACGGGGGGTTGGATGTCCCGGGAGGGGGGGTAGCAGGTCCCGGGACGGGGACTAGAAGGTCCGCCAAGCCTTTGTTTACCGGTCCAGTACCTGGTTTTGTTGGCCATGGGTTCTTGTTTCAGGGGAGAGGGGTGGTCCTCTCCATACAACTGGGAGAGGGATGTTCCTCTCCGGACAACTGTTCCTCGCTGAGGACGTTGGAGTAGGGCTGGCCAACCCATCCTGAGATGGGAGACACATTGGGTATAGGTGTTGGGAGTGCCGGGAGGTGGTGTCAGCACACTGGCCTTTGTCTTTTGTCTTTTGCATGAGACATCTAGGAGGCTCTCTGTTTTCAGACCTCATGGATTCATTCAGAGTAGGGCTCTCCTACCACTCTGGCCCATAACATCTCCTGGTCTCATTGAAGTTGGATTCCTCACCTCTTCCACCATGGTAGCCAGGGTGTGTTCAGCATTCCCGGCAGTCTTTCGGTGCTGCACAATAGTAGTGGAGGAGGTGATGTGTTTTATGTTTGGTCTAGAATGAGCTACACAGCACAGCTCAACCCAATAGCATTAACTTGGTGTGTGTCTTTGCAGAGCAATGCATTGCTAAGCCCTGGAAGGAATGCAAGTGCCTGTTAGCGAAGGTCTAGGATAGACCAAAGGGGAGAGAAACGACTGCTGCAGACCTTCCTAGACATGCTGAGAAGTGGAAACGGACCACAAAACCTCCTCAGTTCACGTTCCTGCAGGGGGATAAAATAAGGAGATCCCTGCTGTCTATAAAGTTACAGGAGAAAGCCTGTGCTTTGTACATTGTGGATATTGTTTTGCTGTGGTTGCACATTGTTCTTGCCTGTTTTGTTTTTTTGTCCTTGGTGATCATTGGGTTATAATAATAAATAATTGAAAGGACAACACCAGTCTGGGGGATGGGTTCAGTGGTAACAGTCTCTCCTGGCTTCAGTTAAACGTTGAGCGCGGTGCACAGGCAACAAACAGAAACACCAGCACTGTCTTCTATATGAGGAGAAATTGTAAAAAGGACTTGTTTGGTTATTCACACAAAACTTCTCTAACTCCATACTGATGTGTCCTGATTCCAGAGACCAGAGTTCTACACTGCTAGGGTTTGAGAATTCCCACTAAAGGCTCTTCTGCAGATCAACCAAGTATTGAGCCAGAATCTGTTGGTGGTGGATGTTGAGTAGAGACAGTTACGATGGTTGGAGCCCTGTCCTCTCACTTCTGTTTGTCTCTTTTAACATGGTATGGATGGTGCATTGTTGTGCAGGAGTCTTTGTTCTAGATATACCAGCCATGCTACTACTAGAGGATGAAGTGGTGTGACAGTCAATACCAGATATCTTGCTGAGAAGCAAACCCCATCAAATAGAAATGAAGATGTGAACTTCAGAGGGAATGCCCTCCGCCCTTACTGTTGAAAGTGGCACCCGGTTAAGGGCACTGATGCTGCTCTCTAACCCATGTGTCTATTTTGAACTAGGCGTAACTGACTGGCAGTGGAACAACACAGTGCCACAGAAAGGTAATGCTGTAGTCATTAGTAGTGACCCCAAAGGCATTACATTGATGGGACTATTGTGGCAAAATGTTAACAGAATTATACAGCTCAAACAACCGGGGCTGGTGTCTTAAGTTAGTCATCATATATGCTGTTTTTGTTCATAGCTGTGCTTTTATGTAGTGCTAAGGGTTAATTTCAAGGAAGCAGGATCAATTGATTAACCATATATTAACCTTAACATAGGGTTGATGGCATTGATGTTGGCACATGGCCCTGCATAGATCCTAATCTGTCACTGGCCTCAAACAGTAGGTTAATAAGTCACTGTTAGATGGTTAATCTTTTGATCCTGCTCTTTGAATTTACCCCTCAGGTGAGTTGACTGTAGGAGAGATTTTAAATAACTCGTTCCAAGTCCTAATTGACATCTCTCGAACTCAAGGTAGGTGTTTTTCCTCTACTAACATCTAAAGTGGTGTTTTTGTTCTTTGCATTGATGCTTTAAGCCTCCACAATAGACAGCTGCATGTGGCATCGCCTCATGAGAAATTCAACATAAAACCGAAAGAGCCGCTTCAGTCTCCAACACTTCTGTATTGTGTTTATTTTTATGTATTTAACAACAGATCCCAACATTGTGCACAACTCGACCCCTGTGACACCGGTCACCAACCCGTCAACGATGAACCGCAGCAGTAACAGCAGCTACCCAGTCACTATCGCCGCACAGATGAACATCAGCAAGAGCTCCCCGGGGGGCCACCTGCAGCACCCCGGGGTCACCATCACGGGCCCTATCAGCCTGGCAGCCGTCAGCCTCCCAGCCGCTGCCCACATGAACCTGGCCCACCCACTGGCCATGAACCTCTCGGGCCCGCTGAACATGGCCATGAGGCCCATGGACAACATGTCCTTCCTCTCCCAGGTGCTGCCTTCCTGCCCTCCTTGGTAACGTTGGGTTCCTGTTTCAGGTGATGTCTGGGACAAGACGCTGTCGAACGGAAAACCGTTTGCTTTAGTTCTTTTGCCTTTTTGATTTGTTAGCCAACCCACTTTGTCCCGGGCATAAGGTACGAATCAGAGTGTCTCCATGCGATTTTAGCGTTGAAAATCCGAAAAACAATTGTGTTGATAGTGTTGATTTAAATGTTTTTATTTTGTACAGATGTTTTATTTCAATGTTTTAGGTGATCAGTATTCAATATTTTGTAAGTATTTTCAACACGACTAGATGAAAAGGGACGTAGGTTATCACATTCGATGACGCCCGTGTCTCTAATGCATTATAAACAACTTTATGATCTTCTTATAGCACTAGTTCTAAGTTTCATGAATTCATGAATATTGATAAAACATTGTAGTCACGTATCGTAATAATTCATGACTGCTGGTCACTCACTGGCATTCTTTTGCTGCAAGGATCACAGAGTAAAGGTAGAAATAATTCTGGTGGTTGGATTCCATTCCAACCATTTCATTATGAATTATAATCACTGTTATAATCAATTATCTTTTGATTATTAGTTACTCTAAGTGGGCATTTGGTGCTTAAGTAAATACAAAATCATTTAATTAAATCTTTGCAAGAACAACACAGCGGTGAAATATGGATTTATTTGGTACGACTTGATGATGAACAACTAAATGATGGACTTTCACTGATGGAATATTTCCCCCCCAAAACACATGAAAGTATCTAAAGTCAACTAGACCCAGGTTCTATATTTAATAGGATTGTGTACTTGCCTCATCCCAGAGTTTTCCAGCGATTGAGGATCCCATTGCAACCCAGTCATCTAGCTAATGTGTAGTTTTAACTTTACAACAACCTTCCACACCACACGGTTGTGTTTTGTATACATTTGATCATGGATAAAAGCTATATGGGTGGTTACTACTTTAATGGCAAGTTAGCAAGTGTACGCTATGTTAGCTTACGTTATCCACGGCTAGTTCAGTAGCATGAAATGACATAACATGGATAAACTTGTCTAAACTGAAAAATCTTAACGACGTCATGAACCTCTTTGAGAGACCCCTCAAAGAGTTCAACATTATAATGCATAATAAGTGATTGCATTATACATTGTTTTTAATGTATTACAACTACAAGAATTATAAAACACCACGATCATGCAAAAACATGCTGATGACTTCAATTATTAACATTTTGATACTTGACCTTATAAGTTATCAAATGCTTTATAATGTGTTGTGATTAATATGAACTACCAGTATAAATATGTACGAGTGCTTATTACTATGATTATACAATGCTATAAACCACAGGTATGTTAATAATGCATTGTAGACGTGGGCGTCATGGAAAGGGTCCTGAACACAACGTTTTACCTTGTTTGGTGTTTTCAGAATGATTAGCTATGATAAAGTAAAGCTAGCTTGTGAACAGTCAATTCCATCCAGATGGCAGTATTATTAACTCCTTTATGTAGACAGCACCTGCCCAGGGGCCACACTGCAAACAGGCCCCCAGAGAAGGGCCTGAGGAGTCTTATAAGTGATCTTTAAGATAACACTTGATCTCATATCACAGGTATAAGATGCCATCGCTGTAGTTCCCAGCTCAGGAAGTATACTGGTATTTTTTATTCTTATTTATGAAACCCAGAGGAAATACCTCACTCAGACATCTCGACTCCTAAATTCCTCAAAGATAAAGCATTTGTTTACTTTCTCTTTGTTTCTCAGTGTTTGTAGCCACTACGTCAATCTGGTTTTTATATTTTTTCACTGGGTTATGGAAACGTGTTAAAGAAGGACAAAGGTCCCTTAAGCCAATACTTCACCCACTTTTACATCCACATTACTGTCTGGAACTAAGTAGAGCAGAGCATTGAGCTGCCAGAATTTGAACTAGAGACTTGACTTGGACTGGCCTGCTCTGAGACTGCTCTGAGCATGGCCTGCTCTGAGACTGGCCTGCTCGGAGACTGCTCTGAGCATGACCTGCTCTGAGACTGGCCTGCTCTGAGACTAGCCTGCTTTGAGACTGCTCGGAGCATTACCTGCTCTGAGACTGGTGTGCTCTGAGACTGGCGTGGTCTGAGACTGGCGTGGTCTGAGACTGGCCTGCTCTGAGCCTCGACTGCTATGAGACTCAAGAATCAGTGGAGAATTGAAAGTGAAAAAGTTTTTGCATTGAATATTACAACGGCCTGCAAGGATTAATCCATCAAGCAAAAAGCAAACAATCTAAAATAAAATACCCAATAAATCCCTTAATTTATCAACCAATTAATGAATGAGCACAGTCTCAAGTTAAAGACATGAGACTTGGACCTTAGGACATAACTGGCGTTCATAGAGTTGAATATTCTTATCCACAGCTCTGCTGCCCTTCCTTTATGAAGCCAGGCGACATCCCAGCACAACCACTGGAACATGATGGTCTATGCACTTATTAAGTTCAACTAAAACAATAAAGTACACATTCAGACAATATTTGAAGGCTCAATGCAAGTGAATAGGAGGTGATAATGGACTGCTTCGTACCAAACAGGGTTGTGAGATGTGCTCTTTTGAATTGATTTGATGGTGGGTATGTGAATATTAAGCCAAATACACAAAGTGGGTGAAATATTGCTTTAATGTATAAACTGGCAATTTTATCTGTTAATGCCTATTCCACTGATGGCATACGTGAATGTTGGAATGTTCCTGAATGTGAGAATCTCAGCTGGTACCAGAATGGTGCGGAGCATGTGACCTTGTGGCTCACTTCCTGCTGTTCAAAACCTTCAGTATCCATGTCTGCACAGACTTGTCCCATATAACGTAGAATGCAAACAACGCTGTGCTTGCTTAAGGGAATCATTAATTTAAGGACCAATAGTTATATTGGAAGACGATAGTGAAAGAGTTGTGTTTTCATTCTAGATGTGACCCTAGCTAGTTTTCAGGCACTACACTGTACCTTGGTGTCCCAGGTGATAAAGCTGTGCCTTTACAATAAGTATCCACATCTCACAACATGTACTGTGGTGGAGTTGTGTAAAGGGAAACTAAATTATTTTAGTTGAAAGTCCACGTTTTGCCTTTTCAAGTGATTATCAAATTTAAAATACTGGTGTGATGGAAACCTGTATTTTCATCAACAGTTACTGTGAATATATTGTTGACATTCAACCATAAGTGTCATTTTATGTAACTGTAAACAAGCCTTTCGTCAACCAAAATATAATTTGTAAGGTATTTTAACTATTTTCATGATGAATTTGGCAGATATTGTGAAGGCAAATGATTGTAGATCTTTTTACCATTTAGTTAAAAATTGTGTTAGCTATGTCGACACGCACTAAGAAACATATTACCTTTTATAAATCTTTTTGTATTGGGACACTAACAAAGGTCATTTTTTTGTATATATGAAGAGTATACTTTCTGATTAGCAGAAAGCTAAACATTCCTACATTCGTTTTTTTTATGTAAATCTGTTGAGAATAATTATGTATGCATTATAGTGATGTATGTGCCTTTTATTTGGATTCGGCTGAATAAAAGAAACAAACGAACTGGCTGGTCTGTAATGCTCAGTCCAAGGATTTGCGGTAAGATGAGCAATGTAATATCCTATTAAATCCTGTAATATCCTCTCTACAGATCAGAGGATCTATGAGGTAAGGCAGTGGTTTGTTGATCATATTGCAAGTTGCTTGTCATAGAGGTCTAATAGGCTGGGTTGAAATTGCCTCCCTTTTTCTGTCATTCCCTAAAAGCTATAGAAGGAAAGCAAAATATTGCACTATTTAGGGAACACTAGTAAAGAGGGCACTCAGCCACTAATTTGACCAGAAATCCAGTAGGGCCGAGCTCTCTGGCCAACAACGTGCGTCGCGACGTAGGTTGCATTGGTCGCGATGTAGGTCGCATTGGTCGTGACGTAGTTCGCATTGGTCGCTGTGTTGGTCGCTCGTCTGGCTGCTTTCAGTCGCTGGCTGGCTTGGTCGCTCGAAGTCCATGGGCGTCAATCAGTTAATTTGCATGTTATCGACGGGTTTTTTGCAACAGTTGAAGTACCAGATCCGTACCTGCTCTCTGGCGAAAGCTACCTAAAGCTCTTTATTGCTACCTACAGCTCTTTATTGCTAATATTATTTAAATATTTTAAATTTTCTATTGAAGTACAGTTTAAAATGATGAAATCTTTGCTCTATCAGTATCAATAAAATATATTAGTTGTAATTTGGGGCGTATTCAAACAATGTATTTTATATATAGCCTATTTGTTTTGTTAAGTGTCATTAAGCCTAATAAGGTATATTATGTACAAAGTTCTTTGTTATAGAGTGATATAGTTTAATTTAAGTGTAACGAGTGGATGTCAATAAAACCACAGTGGTACAAGCGGTAGCGATGCTAGTTTAGGGCGGCTCTTTGATTCTCTCCACGGCCAGATATATTTTTGCTCTTCAGTCAAACTTATTGACGAGATCGGCCTCTTTCATTTTAACTCTTTTATAATATATATAAATAAATAGGCCTATTGGTCTATCAATATCTAATCTATATATTATTGCATGTACGTTTTTATTATATTGACACACGTATATTCATTCTGTTCAATGAGATGTTAACTGATAACATAGGCTTTTCGTTATGGTAGCAGCCATGGTGACAATGGCTGGCTGCCACAGGTCGCTCATTCAGCCATACCTCTGGTTGGTTGCAACCTATTTGCCACAAAAGGGGCCGCAACGCTTTTTTGGTCGCGGCTGGCCTGTCGTCGCAGCAAGCCAGCCGATATCAGCCAGGCGTCGCAGCCCATAAGAACTTTGTACATAATATACTGTACCTTATTAGGCTAAATGACATTTATGAAAAAAACAAATATTATATAATATATATATAATATATAAAATACGTTATTTGAATACGCCCCAAATTCCAACTAATATATTTTTATACTGAGAGAGCAAAGATTTCATCATTTTAAACTGTACTTCAATAAAAAAATATTTCAATAATATTAGCAATAAAGCGCTGTAGGTAGCTTTCGTCAGAGAGCATGGCTTTCTTGTACTTCAACTGTCTCAAAAAACCTGTTGCTAACATGCAAATTAACTGATTTACCGCCCATGGACTTTTAGCGACCAAGCCAGCCAGCGACCACAGCGACTGAAAGCAGCCAGACGAGCGACCAACACAGCGACCAATGCGACCTACGTCGCGACCAATGCGACCTATACGTCGCGACGCACGTCGTTGGCCGCTCAGAGAGCTCGGCCTTCCTCCAGAAATCCTTTGCAGTGGCGTGTAAAGTTGTGTAGAAAAGCCGTCGGGGTAAAGATGTCACCCCTTGCCAGCTCAAAGAACCTGTCTCTCCATCGCTATTAGATGAATTTGATCACAATGAATTTGATCACATGAAGACGGCGATGGTCATGGTCTAGTGTGCAGATGAGTTCACATCAATTAGGAGGTCCACAATGATCCCAAACAACAGTTAGTACACACGTTTTGGACGGCACTACAAGACATCCCAACAGAGGGCGTAACAGAGCCCTGCACTGGCTTTAGTGTATCAATACTGTTTGAGAGGATATTGAGAAGATACGTTTAGGTTGCCAAGGTTTGGGAAGCCTCAGGATTTTTTGGAAAGTTGGTGTGTGGGTGGCATCTCTACCCCAACGGCTTCTGTATGCAACTTTACACTGCAAAGGAATTCTGGCCATAATTAGTGGCTGAATCCCCTCTTTACCAGTGTTCCGTAAATAGTGCAATTTTTCGTTTTTACCTTTAGTAGTGATTATAACAACGCATGATCAGAAAATGCATGTGAATGGTTCATGGTTTGAGCGGTTGGCATAATGGGATAAGCAGTGAAGAAAAAATATGTGATGGGCAGGAAGTGAAGGGATTAATAACATCCACACTGCAGCTTATTTTTTTTAATCTTTTTTTTGAGCTGGGTATACAACAAACTGTACAAAGAATGTCTGTATATCCCTTCCCATCACCAACATACATACATACATACATACATACATACATACATACATACATACATACATACATACATACATACATACATACATACATGCATACATGCATATCTGCATACATAGGGTTAGCCTACATGCAGGCACATATACAACACAACAATTTGCTGTAATTAAATAATAATCAATATCAAGCTTGTATTCATCAATTCTTAAAACGTAGATTACCAAATAAAAACACAAAGGAACTAGCCTGGAACAGAAATAACATTTGTCATCACATCTTGTGAACTGTAAAACACTGGGGATAGACAGATTACTGTAGTCATTTTCATTAAAGATATATATACAGTATTAAGCATCATGATTAACAAAACAAAAATGTTTTGAGACTTATGTAAAGCTGGTCGCATTCAATATACAGAGATAAGTAGAGGGAGGCAAGGAGAGAAAGATTACAGCATTAGGTAGGCTAAAAGGCTATACACCATATACAAATATGTATGAATGAATGTATGTGTGTTAGACATAATATATTATATGTATGCGTATAATACACCCTAGCCACTACACTAACCTATGTCTATTTAGAATATATCAGCAGAAAATTATTTAAACATTGACCTTCAAAAAGAATACAAAACTTATCAAACAATAAGCCAGCGAGACTAAATAGCGGGGATATTGCACTATTAAAGGAAACACATTTACAAATGTATAACAGGCCTACATTGATTTTATAATGGAAAATACAGTATATAGTAGGTTTTAACAGTTAGTTTCATTGTCTTGATGAAAAGGCTGATCATCTTCTGTTGTCAGAAATAGTTGTGCGTCTTCATCAAGTCCTTCTGCTTGTCTGTAGAACTGGAGAGAGCCTGCAAAGTCCAACAAGTTGACGTCAATGATACTAGTCCACAGCAGCGTCCCAGCCCCAAGCGGACACAGGCCCAGATAGCATATGTCACCTCTGGGCCATAACATTGTTTTAGTATGTTTGGTATTTCAAGAACTATTATTAGGGGACCTATGGAATCTGTAGGAACCCTGCTGTATTTGTTAGTATTGTTAAGGGTCCTCCTATGAATCCGTCATCAAAACATTATTTTAATTTATTGATTTGATTTAGTGTGTCCCCACCAAAGCTCAGACCAAACCTACGCCCTTTGTCTGTTCAGCCTGGTTAATGTGACCATGGGTTCTGTTCAGCCTGGTTAACATGGGGTCTGTTCAGCCTAGTGTTGCAAGGTATACCAATACTAGAAAGGTATGATACCCTCAGGCAAAAAACGATACGATTCCCAATTTTTTTTTACTATCGTTACTTTTATTAAAATAACGTTCTGTGTCTGTGCAGCGAGTGTGGTAGAAAATAATGAAGGTTTAAAAGGATATTTGCCAAATCTGTTAGA
>OOFH01075754.1:0-14450 GCA_900323355.1 Merlangius merlangus | reverse complement strand
CTCCAAGGCCCTTGGAGATTTGCATCAAAATGAAACGCTGCAGGCAAACTTCTGTGCCTCCGTGCCATGTTGTCATGGCCGAGTTTTTATATATGTGAAGCATATTTTCATTTGTTTGTTGTTGTTTTTGGACATGCAAGAGGGAGACGTGGCGCCAAACAGAGGCAGTAAGAAGAGTAGGCCGACTGTAGGCTTATCAGGGTGGGATTCAGCGTCTGGGACCAGAGCAGGTACGGCCTGCACTGCACATGTAGAGGGTGCAAGTACAACGTGTACCCTGGCATGCACACAGTTTGGAGGAAGTAGCACATTTTGACATTTAGTGGTGGTTTTAAATGCCACAAAATATGCACCACTTCCCCCCACAACTTCCAGACTATATATTTATGAACGTATCTCCAGTAGACAACGAGTCACGCTTTTGAAGGTTAAAGGATGTGGCCGGTTTGTTAAGACCCCAGGTTAATTGGTGTCATTGTCTATGTCGAGATGGACCCAATTCTTGTTCAACTAAGCCCCTCTCACAGAGCAGGCGTGTTGTGAAAGGTGGCATGTTGGTGAGCCATAAATGTACGATTCTCTGTTTAGACTATGTGCATGCCCCACTCGCTCAGGGAGTCTGAGGTAGTGGCTGCAGGACAGTGCCCGACTCAAGAGACAAGTCCCTGAGCATGTCCAGTGGCGTTAAAACACAGAACCGAAACTTGTGGTTTGGCTCGTATGTGGGCCCTATTGGAAAACCCTAGCCAGCCAGGGCAGTTTCTATGGGCTAACATGTGTTGGACAAAACAAAAGCACAGCTTAAGGAGCTGTTAAACACTCGATTTGAATAGAAAGGATTTCATTGGATTGCCAACGGCCCATTTTCGGAACGCTCCTACACCGCACAAGTATCAGTTGACATGTGAACAAAGACATTTTCACCTTGGGTGACTAATCTGGGGTCTTAACCAACCTGGCAAATCTTTCTAGGATTTATTTCCAAATAAATGTAAATCCATTATGTATATACAGTATATATACATACTTTTAGTGTCTTTGGTAGAATCTATCTGTTATCCTAATGTAGGCCATTATAAACCTGCATCAGGTTCATTATACTGATATAATTAACACATTCATATTATATGCAAGGCATAAAACACCTTTGTCTCATGGATTCCATGCTTTGGTTAACATATTAGGATAGCAGAATTTATGTTTTTTGTATGGCTCCCTTATATTGAGCTACCTCAAACAATGATTTAGGTTTCAGACAGAAATAACAGCTATAGTGTTGTATAATGAAATATAATTAACCACAGAGAAAATACAAATACTCAAAGAACCCAGCAAAGTTTATAATGTTGAATAAAAGAAAAGATGAGCCTATAGAATTGGAAAAGTGAACGCAAAATACAGCTTTTCCAATCATAATAGGACATTATACAGGCCTCAATAATATGAAATGCTCTCTGCCATTTCCTCCATTTTAAAACATTTTGATACAAAATACCCTCCAGATCAACCTTGATTGTAAAATTGTTTTCGCTGAGTTTTAAGGACCTCAGCATCTTAACAGAAGACAATATGTAAATGTATATTTAACAAAAATATGGCTCTCTTTATACACATATGTCAAAGTAAGACTTTGCATTGTTCATTTCTTGCTTGCCTTGACCCCCCCTCCCCTGTTGAACCTTTAACTTGTTTTAATAGTAGGCCCAATTGCTTTAGGGTCTGTGTTGGGTTAAGGTAATCACCACTGGCTAACAAGTAACTCAATCATTAATACAAAGCTTTGGCTGTTCAATTGCTTGAGTCTGTGCCTGCGCAAGTTAATGCACACATTTACATTTATATTTAGCAGACCCTTATATCCAAAGCGACTTACATATATAAGTATATATTCTCTGGGATGTGGATAAATGTTAGAGAGGCCCATGACTCTTAGCCATTACTTAACTACAGTAATGGCTCCCTCTAGAAAGAGTTTTAGGAAATGCTTGTGACAAAATAATTCCAGTAGGTATCACAAGTCACAAGTATGACAGAGTAAAACACAATAGTTATTTAGTTTGAGTGACAATATCACAAGTCAGCATTTACGAATTATATCCTAAGGCAACAGAGTAATTGTCTGGGTAATGTTGTCCCCCTCCATTCTCTTCCACTTCCCAATTGCCCAAGTGTTGCTTAATGATTTATGTGTTTAATTCTTCTGTGAGGCTGACACCAGGCTTCATCCAAGGATTTGGCCATTTTGTTAAGACCCCAGGTTAAGTAAAGACGTTTTCTATGTCGAGATTTAAAATCAGCCAAGGGATTTGTTCAATCAGCCTCTCGCTGTGGCATTGTTCATTGTTCCAAAATTGGGCAGTCGATGATCAATTGACATCCATTCTATCCCAAATTGGTGTTTAGCCGCTCCCATAGCTGTTTGTTTTGTAAAACATAAGTAACTACATATGAACTGCCTGGCTAGGTCTTTTCTCAAATAGTGCCCACAATCAAACGAAAAAACACAAGTTCAGATAGGGTACCAGATTTTGATTCAGAACTTAAGCTAATATGAAGGCATCTTTCCAAACAGTTTACACTACACTTATCCTGGCAACTTATGGAAATGTTGCTCGGGGGTCGACTTATCGAAATAGTGCTTTCTGTTGGTTTGCAAATAACCTGGGGTCTTAGTAAACTACAGTAAACAGTTTGTGAACCTTCTGTCTTCATGCTACTCCCACACAACTAGACGATGTTCTTCTCTAGCAGCGGCTCCTTGGCCATGATGCGCTGGAAGCCCAGCCCCTTCAGATCCAGCGTCTGGTAGCTGCCGTCCAGGATGAGCTCCGCCACCGCGCGCCCAGCGGCGGGCGATTGCTGCAGGCCGTGCCCACTGAAGCCCGTGGCGAAGAACATGTTCTGTGCCAGCGGGTGGATGCCCAGGATGGCGTTCTGGTCGAAGGTGTTGTAGTCGTAGTAGCCGGCCCATGCGCTAGTCACCTGGGAGAGAGAGGACATTGGGGGTTGTTTTGAGCCAAAGTGTTTGTGGTGTCCGACAGGGTTGCTCGTATAATGGTACTGATATTGTCATTCTTGGGCTGAGGGGATTCCTATATCCCTATCCAACCACACAATGCACATTTTTTGCATTGCTCAGATATCATGGAAAAACAAGAATACTTTCGGTTGGATCTTGATGTAGAATCTTTATCATGCATTAAACAGAGAATTCTACTGTCAACATCTACATGTTTGTAGATGCTGATGCTTTCTGACCCCCACAAGGTCAGAAAGCACATAAATCTCATAAGTACATACTACACATAAACCTCCCTAGATGGCGCAATCTGATTGGTTCGCTATCTCGGGATAATCTTCATTATCCACCTACAAAACTCGGGATAATGATTGTCGCAAAATGGCTCTGTGTATAGTGGTAAAGTGGTAAAAACTATTCACCACTATCCACTTTGCCTTCGGCGAATAATTGTTAATTATTACTCTTTGAACCAACGTGCCTTTTGGTCTGAAGGTGCCAACAACCCCAGTGATCTGTTTTTGGTGGCACAAGGACAAGGATTCTCTCATCGTACCTTAAGGCTCTCGAAAGCAGGGACACGATGAGCCAATGAAGGCCAAATTTTCTCCTGGAAGAACTCGTGGTCCACGTCAAGGTTGCTGACATCGGGCTCTGCATCCTACAGCCAGGCAAGCATAAGAAAGAAACGTTTCCAAACGCAAATATGTTTTCCTGCAAAAAGTATGCAAAGCCAAGCAGCTCATTTCCAAACCTCCTCTGGGGATGTCCCAGTGATGTAGTTTCCCCCGAGGCCCTCTCTCCTGAAGTAAATACCAGAGTAGTCAACCAGGAAGGGACAGTCCAACCCTGGCCCATCCGGACAGTTGAACACATAGATAAACCTGGTGATGGGACAGTAGTTAGTGAAGTGACAAATATGAATGTAAAGTTGAAATACAGTTGTGGCAGGGCCTACTAGTTCAATCCCAGTAACTAATACCCATCCAAATTATTTTTAATGTTCTAATAATGATATGAAACTTTATTTCAGACCCCGGTCCATAAATTTACTCACTTCGAGTGATCAGTGACTTAATCACTACACCTAATGAATGGCTATTGCAGGAGGCTCGCACAGATCAATAGAATGACTTGAAAATGGCAAACAAATCAAACAAACAAACATGGATTACATGTTAATATTCCTCAGCTATAGCAAAGTTATCATAATAATAGTAATCAAAATTATCACGTTGATTAAAAGAACCTGCGTTATTTTGCCATAATAATTATAATACCACCAAATACCTACTACTCATTGACAAACAAGTTATTTTAGTACTAAAGGAAGAATGAGATGAAACAGAGTTGTTTCGGACTGGAGGAGTAATTCATTTGCAGGGCCCACGTTTCCTTTCATAAATTTGGCTTCAAAGATTGACCCAGTGGTCCCTGACCATTTGGATCAAGGTCACCTTAACATACCCTGGCTAGCACAGGATAACCAGATTCCAAACCCATTTATAATGTATATAATTATTTGTTTAAATTGGTTTGACGCAATGTGGCATCACATAAACAAAGAAAAACTAACTGTGGTTAAAAGATAACGTTAA
Organism: Merlangius merlangus; assembly: GCA_900323355.1. Classification (NCBI taxonomy): domain Eukaryota; kingdom Metazoa; phylum Chordata; class Actinopteri; order Gadiformes; family Gadidae; genus Merlangius; species Merlangius merlangus. The sequence goes on along the minus strand of OOFH01075754.1, from coordinate 9,833 downwards.
TACTTAGGCTAATGGTTCAATTGTCAATATGTCAGTCACAATTTTAATAACTCTGTCATATAGTCTTGTTGTTTGACAATTGGTCACTTGTTACTTTGGGCATAGCAGGTCGGCCCTTCTCGGGGAACAGGAACACCCTATTGCAATGTTTTTAAACCTGTGGAGGTAACCGCCGTGGTGCATGGGAGATTATAGGGGGAACTGTAGAGAAAAGTGTGAGCGCAAACAGAGAAAACAGCGAAGAAATGGCCAATCCTGCACGTAGGCCTTTAAAATAGACACATTTATGATCAATAATAATGCTCATTTTTTACTATAATTTTTTTTATAGTTAATATATTATTATGGCTGATAATTATTATATTATATATTCTCAATTGATACATTAGGATTAAGGGGGGCATAACAAACTGCTCAGCTGTCTTTAATATTAAATGTGTTCTATATTCTTGCGTGGTTTACACCTGCAGTTGCTGAATTGATGTTTCCATCAATGACTGAATGTTAGGCCCTGATTGTAAAGCGCTCTGAGTGCCCCCCTCCCACAGGTTAGCAAAGCGCTGTATTCAACACATCCATCTCACACATTCAACACATCCATCTCTCTACCTTTTCCGGGGCTCCACCGGTAAGGCCATCCCTGAGAGCGTGTCTTTGGGACCAGTACCGATGCCCATCATGTCCACTAGTTTAGCAGAGAAGGCCCCTGCCGCGTTCACCACGATGGCACACTCCACCGGCTGGTACTCCCGACTGTTTGGCATTCGAACCTGAGAGACAACCACAAAACATCCGACCACCCGGTTTCACCGACCGGTGTCACTCTACAGATGAGGACGAAAACTGTTGACTGAAGGAAGTGTAAGCATAACAGTTTACACTTACATTCACATGTTTTATTCTCTTGACATCCACCGTCTCGCCGTCAACAGTGTCCATTCTGTTTACTGTACAGTTGAAACCTTAAATAATTAATGAAAACAGAATGTAGACGTTAGAGAAAGGTTAATCCATTGAAAACCACAAGCGTATGCGTTTAGCCTTTAACCAACCAGTGACTTCTCCAATGCTCTGAATGACGCCCATGGAAATAGCCTTCTGTCTGAATGCGTTCAGCAGGGTCCACGGGTCGAACCAACCCTCATTCTCCAGCCCTAGTGGAGTCGGGGAACAGAGAAACACCAAGTTAAAATCAGATATGCTTTAGGTTTTATCTATGGTACCCCTCTTGCATTAAAATAAAATAGATACAAACTATTATAGCCCTCTTGTATTCACTAATAAAGTGAATAAAAACTATGATACCCCTCTTTTATTCAACTAAAGTGGCTAAAACTTGACAATTGTTTTTATGGCAGCCGTGACGGTCTCGACAGTTCCAGCCGTGTTCCTGAGCAGTTTGGCTTTACCGTAGGAGGCGAGCGCAACATCCTCGGTGTTGATCCAGGGAAACTTCTCCTTCAACTGCACAGGCGAGAGGAGTGACACTTTGGCCCCGGCTAACCTGCAGCACCAGCATAACCCCGGTCAAGGCTCACCCACATCACACTAACATGAAATACAATTCATCACTTTATATAGCATTTCCTTTTATTAAATTAATTTATTTTGAAGAAGAAAAGAAATAAAGATTGAAAGATAGACTCTCTGTCTTCCAATTCTTCTTTCTTTATTGTAGCCCTCTTATATTTAAATAAAGTGGATGAAAACTATTATTTAAGAGGGACTGAGAGACAAACCTCTGTGTGCTGTAGTTCTCCTCCATGATGTGGGCCACGCTCTCGTTGGCCACGAAGAGGTAGCCGGAGTGGTTGAACTGGAGGTCCACCGGCTCCTGGTTCAACACCCCCAGGTGCTCCTACGATAGAGAGAGCGGCCAACGTCAAGGTTCTCATTCTCAAAAGGAATAATCACGCTCCGCTATTTTCTCAGAGTCTGCACATCAGTTTGACCACCGATGACGATTCGAGAACCCAAATGTGAGAACAATGTGTATTCTCTTATATTTGAAAATAGCTGAGCTATATAAAGTCACCTAAGGAATGATTGACTCCACAGCCCACTTTAGATTGCACATTATGTTTTGGGGTTAGAGACCTACGTTGATATTCCGCATGAAGTCTGCTGAGGCCAAAGAGAGCTGGATATTCTCTGTGAGGGAGAACTGCTGCCGTATGCCCCCTGCGGAGAGCACTGTGGAGGCCTGGGAATACTGGAAAAAGTGGAAGATATTTTAACACACAGAGACATAAGACATGTATTTATGTTATACGCAAACTAGCAGGAAAAGTAGATTTTTTTAGACGAGAAAGAGAAATGTCTAACTGCTTTGTTGTTTGCTGCTGTTGTTTTTCTCTGAATGCCCAGGCTTTCTATCAATACAGGGGGCATATCTTTATATACTCAAGGGTGAGCCTAAATAATAAATCATAAGTTAGCAAAAGAAAATGAAATGTTTTAAATGCAGGGCAGAGAAAATTACCGTTGGGTCTTTTTCCACCACTATCACTTTCACTCCATCCCGCACCCGCTCCTTTTTTTTTAGCCAATAAGCTATCGACCAGCCAATCACACCCCCTCCGATGATCACTATGTCCGCCCTCTCGGGGGGCAGGTTGGGGTTCATCTCGAAGGGGCTCCACTGGCTCCCTGGCAGGGCATCCGCCACCTTGTCCCTCGCAGCATTAAATTGGTTTTCCAGGTCTAATGCATATGGGGAAAATAGCAAACTTCTTAACTTCGCGCATACTGTTGCAGTATAAAAAACAGTCACTTTTAATTGGAGTGCATGCGTATATTTCGCTATAGGGCATGGTGTGTTGTAAAATCAATACAATGCATTTTTAAAGCCTACCTTTAAAGAATTTATTGTGTAGAATTCTACCGGTGGTGAACGTCCTAATACGTCCATGTGCACAAACGCATTCACGGCTACGGATCCCCCGAAAGGGATTTAAAAGTCCAGATACTGTTCTCACTGTAACACGCATATTTCGCCACGTCAACATCGCTAGGATAGGATGACTTCAATCGCTCATTCAACCCTGAATACGAGTGCTATCCGTAGGAAGTCGCACAGCCACCTCATATTACAAGTTAGCTACTGACATACTAATGTGTTACTAGCGAATAGAAACCGGTATGTAGAGGTCGTTACACACCTTGCGCTTCACAGAGCGCATGTGACCTGGAAGCAAATGGTGAATGACGAAAATAATTCCGATCGCTAAAAATGTTCCTTCGATAATACATATGTGGTGATATCATTAAACATAACCACCTTGGAGGGCATCAATGCAATTTAATTAAAACGCTTTAATTTAATATTATAAATCTATGAGGGAAATTACATATTTTAATGTGTCGTACGCTTTCACTCTATTCTTCAGTCTCTTCATCTTTCAGTTTATTTTGAATACAATATAATAGAATATCATTCCTATAATGTGTCTCAGTGAAATAATTAAACATATTTTTAAACCATCATTATATTTAACTAATAAGAACGTCAGTTTCTATACGATATTTAGATGTATGCATTTGATATAGCGATACGATCATTTTCTTTAGTGATTAAATGTTTGATGTAATTTCATAAACGTTGTAAAATTCTAAAAGTATTAAATGCTATGAGTTAAAAAGAGGTTGGATTTATTTACTTTTTGAACATCGTCACTTCCGGTTACGGGGGCAGTTGTCATCTAACCGAAGAACAACAACAAACAGAGGTACTGCAAGTGCAAGACTTTCGCCACGGTGAGTGCAAACAAATGACACTTGATGACAATAATTTTTTTTGCCAAGTGATATATTGGGTGAACACTTTTGTTCAGATGTGAAAACGTTAAGACTTTTATGAACGTGTATTTTAATTTCACAAGCACCATACGCGATGTTATGATGTTTACGTCATACCCAACCTGCGTAGCAAACAACCTGTTACCCCAAGGCTGCTCAAGTGCACACTTCTTTATTATTATTTTAAAATATCTGTATGTTTTATATTCACACGACAAGCTACTGAGTTCTTCTTGCCAGTTTGAACACTCTTGTCAATGTTGAAGAAATATCTACCTTCCACTAGTCTGACTGTATACACACCAACACACACCACGTAGGCCTAGACCTACGTTTATTTGCGGTTTTGTCTACTCCTCTTTAAAATGTGTTGCTCCATTTAGAAGTCATTGAATTCATTCTTTGCCGTTGCATATTGTACAACATGTCCTTTGTCGTGGCAGTTTTAAAGGCAGTGCACCCCCAGCTGGTCAATTGTCTTGTTTGTATGGCTTAGACCCAGAGTTATAGTGAGTTTCCAATTGTGTCAAGCGTTTTAATGTAATCTTGATTGGTCACGAGCTTGGCAATAGCTTTTGATTGCATACTTGAGCTTCGCCTTTTTAGCTGTTAGGTCTTGCAGGGTTTTTTCCATGTAACCAACCAATCAACCAACCAAGTGCTCATCAGCATTTTCTCTCGGCAGGCTCTCAACAGACCTCCAATCATCAAATGTGCTGAAAAGGTCTCTCCTTTGGTCGTTCACACATCAGAGGTAAGCATCAGGTCGGTCTGTGATATGGGAAACCATCTGTGACAGAAAACGTCAAACCCTTTCCAGAGTAAGTGCTCTCGTCTCTTTGATAACCAAGCCCCAGCTGTCTGAAACCGATAGCACAGCCACTGCCATCTTTGCTATCAACGACCATCTCTGTCTTTGTGTTAGGAGCACGTTGTCCTTTGTTGTTGTTACCATGCGCATGTGCATTAATTATGTAGACCTACTATTAAACGTAACTATTAAAAAAAACTTTTATTTGCCCTCGTTGTTGTACAATTTTCTTTTTTTTTAATTATTGTAATGGAATGGATATACGTTTTTCTTTTGCTAGACAGATGGTGAAGGTGAGACCTTCTATGGTTGAAAGTGATACTAGGTAGAAAATTGTGTTTTTCAATTCTATAATCTTGATGAAATGTTTTCATCCACCAGTATTACAGAATGCTTTAAATCCTAGAGAAGGCCGTTCTGCAAATCCATTGGGGTATGCTACTGATGTATCCCCTTTGCCTTCTACGGCGTTAAATGAGAGAAGAGACAAAGAAAGACGCCTTATTTATTTAACCAACCTACTAACCTTCTAACCGACTAGCGAAATAACCTGTAGAATTCCGCTAAAGTGATTACCTTTATTCTGACTTTTAATATATAGTCTATTTTTTGTGCAGCTGTAACAACAATTCTGTGTCTCTAAAGCATCTCTTGGGGCAAATGTTAACCCACATATTTGTATTGTACTATATTGGTCTGTATTCATATTTTCTTTATAGCGCCTATTCATTATTGATTCAAATCGGTCTTTAGATTTGTAGCTGAATCCAATGACCCCTCCATAGTATATGTTTAATTGAGAATGGGGATTCTTTAAGCATACGATTTAAAAACATTCAAATGGTAATATCCAAGTTTCCTGTCAGTTTTTAATGAATCAATCCCTTTCATTTATTTGTTGTTTTAAAATACAGCCAAATGTCGCTTCATGCTGTCTGGACTATCACACATTGCTGTTCAGTTTGCCCACCACTAGGGAGCACAAAAGCCACCTTATAATTTGCATGGATAATCTGGTTTGGGCTGTCCTGTTGCCATTCAAATAACCAATCTAACCATGGCAACAGAGATGTTCTATCTTTTGCCCAAATTGAAGAGACATAAATATTAGTTCACATTCTAAAATGTAGGCCTAATATGTTAAGTGAAAGAAATTAAATGTCTGCAGCACTGCTTAAACTCCCATATATACGTTTCGACCCTGTTGGGTCTTCTTCAGGCAAGTGGTGAGACCAATTTGATGAAGGGATATATAGGTCATATGATCAGCTGACCCACAATGTGACCAATGTCAGCTGTATTAGCTGTATAAGACTACTATTATGTTAACCACTAAATGTATTGCATGAATACATTTTACAGTTGTCATCCAATTACGAAGTATACACTGAATAATCTCTCGGTGTTATTGTTATTTCAATGACATGTTGACATCATTGAATTAATAATGACACCACAATCATACCAATTGTAAGCCTTTGTGTCATTGCTGATTTAATGAGTGTATCATGATTACCACAGAAAAAGACAATAAACCTGGTGTCATTGTTGTTGATACAATGAGAGGATATCATGATTATGAAAGAAATAGACAAAAGACTACAACAATGCTATCATTAACTGACAGGATGCCTTGAGATTATGATCGAAGCAGACAATAGACAATGGACAGCTCTTGGAGTCACAGTTAACTGAATAAGCCAATGTCATGATGACTTCTATATGTGGGGTAATTGATGGTGAGGCCCTGGTAGCACGGTGGTATCCAGCTATCTGGCACCGAGATTAACCACAACATCTTAATCTAAGCACTTCAGTACAAATAATCTTAAATAATCTAGGGAACAAGAACAATTTAGTGATTTAGAAAGAATTATCTGTACATGAAAACCTGTGTCTGAATTTATAATTGTGTTTTATATTGTCAATTTACAATTCAGAGTTTAAAAATATTTCTCCCATGGAGACAGCGAAAGGACCCCACGCATTTATTAATTAAAAATAAAACAATCGAATGGGATTATGTGTTTGAATTCATTGTAGGTCAATGTAGGTTATTGTAGGTCAATGCTCACCGACTGAGAGCCAAAGTGTGGTACAACCTGTCCTTCAGAATAACCAGCCTAATAAGATCAATAGCAACTTCCCGTCACATGTACAGGCCTGGACCTTTGTTTGTGATGACAGACTGATATGTCTGGCAGTTACACCTTTTATTCTACCCGGGGAAAAATGTGGTAAACAGCAGAGCAACTGATTTAATAGTGCTGGGCCAACGCCATCGTTTCAAGTCACGTGTTACTAAGTAATAGGCTGGGTTTGGGAGTCCCATGCAGAGTTTATGTAACCGACAAGTCAAGACAAGTTATCTTAAGCCTTATTGATTAATTTGACTTGGTATAAATATATAATATTCATGTAGAAAAAAAACAGTTGGAAATTCCTGTGATGAACACAGGCAGACAGAAATGGTGATTCAAAACAGCACATTTTTGTAACAGCATGTAACCAACACATAGTAAAGTTAACACAGGTGTTGCTCATAACAGTAATTGCGTCTAGTTATCTAGCCAGGGTACTTTGATAGACAAAGTAACCATATGTTATCCATCCTTATGCTCTGGCAGTTCATCTATAGTGTGAAGATATAATACAATTATATAAACCATAACTTTATTTGACTCTAGGAGCTTTCAGCATTTTACATAGAAAATATATAATACATTTAGGTAATGCCTAACTTTATTTAAACTTTTGGCGCTTTCAGCGTGATATGTAACTCCAGGGTGTAAACATATCTTCTGTTGGGTCAGTTGGTATAAGAAATGTATAGAATTACACCCACCTTGTACTTCAGCAAAACATAATTTGAATGACATTGAAATAGAAAGGCGGTGATCGATCCAAAGTAATGACCATAAAGTCACCACAAATTAAAACCTTAGCTTTTTTGCCAAACATCTTTTAGTTCTTCTTTTACTGATTTGGGTCCTGTGAAATAAATTGTGAATCAGAAAAAGTTGTGAATAAATTTCACATTGTGAAATGCAGGATCAATAATTACATTTATTATTCATCATTTTGGATGTGCCAAGAACTACAAACGACCTGAATTTCGTCGTTCACGGTGCAAGACATTTTTTATTAAATTGTATTAATTTCTTCCCAGAGAGTGACTAGCAGTTAAAGCTGGCTTTGTGTGTGTCGTGTTCTATTGGACACGTGCCGGTGCGACATTTTTATCTTTACTTTCTGGAGAGAGGCTCAGAATCTTGGGAGGAGCAACCGCACAGACCGACTTTTATCAGCACGCTTTAGAGAGAGAAAGAGCACATATCAACAGGCAGCTTGACTTGACTTATTGTAGGTAAGACGGCATCTCACGGTTCTTTTTAGGAAACTAAGTTTGTATTCACTTTCACATCTAAAGTGTGAATGTCTGATGCTCTTCATTAAAATACTATTGGTACTATTTGATAGGTCTACAGTAAATACTTTGTATGATACAATACCATTTTCTTGGCCATTTCGAATACTATAAAATGCCTACTATTATGTTGGTATTTTACTAGTCTGACATGGATTCTTCTTCAAACGATAGAGTTCTTTCTATCATTAGATTAGCATGCACTGAATCAGGTTTGAATGTGTCATTTGTTAAATGTTTGCATGAGACATTGTGTGTCCATAAGGGGCCCTTTCTGGGCTCGTTTACAGCCATGTTGATACCCAATCCAGGCTGACGGTGTCCGTGTTGCTACCTCTGTCCCCTGCCTCGATGCGCTAGGCCCGGGGCCATGGATTCATCCTCCGATGAGGAGGAGGGGCGCTCCTTCGTCCAGGTGGTCAGTGAGAAGTACAACCCGGAGAACTTCCCCTACTGCCGGGGCCCGGGCATGGGGGTGGTGGTGCTGCCCAGCCCCCCGGGCTCCCCGGTGAAAGGTGAGCCGTGGCGTCCTGGATCCTCCCCTCTCACCAGTTAACCCCAGGGTCTCTCCCCGTGGGCCCCCCAATCTGCGCTAACACCAGTGGTTATCTTTCACACTCTTTGTAGGAGTGTGAGGACAGGGTGTAAGGATAAGGAGTTTTTAAGAAATACATGTTGACAGCTACAGTGTTGATATAATCAGGCGTGCATCGTGTATCTACAGAGCAAAGGGCGATCATTTTATGATTTCTTTGCTGTCTGTTTTCATAGACCTTGTCTGATTTAGAAGTTTTGTATACAACAGACTTTCTAGCAGTAGACACACTTGTTTACATGTGTGACCGTCCCTAGATTATTACAATAGGGGACACATAGTAACTTTCCTGTGTGGTGGCCTCAGATCGGCTCAACCTGCCCAGTGTGCTGGTGCTGAATGACTGCGGGATCACCAAGGCCGGTGACAGGACGGAGGTGGCCACGTTCTGCGCCCACGTGGTCGAGCTGGACCTGTCCCACAACCAACTCAGGGACTGGGAAGAGGTGTGTGTGTGTACGGCAGGGTAACCCAACGCTGGAGGCACAACAGCACCACCTCTGGTGTTGCAGCTGTTACTGCAGTTCTTTGTTATTGACTGAAATTGTATATAAGGCAGTTATTTCAGTTGGTCAAAGAGATTAAATAAAACAAAACAAATACAGAAAATAAAATGAGTACAAGTTCTAGTACTAGGATTGTAGATGTAAAAAATATATGTACAAAGGGTTGAGATACTTGATATAATTATAAGTATATATGCTATATTATTTAATCTATACATTATCAATCATTATACAATACACAAAACCTCCTACCTGTACTGATATCCTATCAATTTCACATTTCTTGACAATGAATGTGTCAACGACGCAATCACCATCTATATTTTGGGGTTGCCAGATTGGGACCATCGTCTCCAACGTCCCCCATTTGGACTTCCTGAATCTGAGCAGGAACCCCCTGAGCGGCGTGGAGCTGGAGCCCAGCCTGGCCGAGGTGTTCTCCAGGGTGCGCCGGCTGGTCCTCATCAACACGCACATCACATGGGACACCGTGCACACGCTCACCAGCCACACCCCAGAGTAAGAGAGTCCCCATGGCAACCGTGTTCCTCGCTCTAATTTTCCCTCGAGTCTTGGTCACCTCTGAATTCTTGTCACATGATTCCCTTTGAATATTGAGATTGCTTGGGTAGTGTTGGTCATCAGTTCTTCGAATACCCCCTTCCACTTCTACTGATCTTCTCCAAACACCCTCTC
>OOFH01075753.1:0-11462 GCA_900323355.1 Merlangius merlangus | reverse complement strand
CCTTTCTGCCACATGGAGCATTGACTTGGTATATGGATGGATATACCTCCATGGATACAGCTGATACTTTGACTTTACTGTAATCCAAACAACAGGACAACATCCTCCAGCAGGATTTGGAGAGAACGCACATCACTATTAGTTTGTTCACGTCGTTTGTTCCAAACACTGTTTCTTACAAGATACAACAAAGAAACTTGTTGTATCATACACTTTTGAATATGTTGAAAAACCAAAGCATGGATAAAAAGTGCAAAAAATAAACAACAAAACAAAGAAATTAATTGAATAGTTAAATAATGTGGGAATAGCTTCTAGGGTTTATTGGCTCCAACTCTGAGCAGAAAGGCGCTGGGTTTTCTCCGTCCGTAGTGTGCCTGGAGCCCATCCTTGAGCAAGACGCCCCCACACCTGCTCTAACAGCGTCTATCATTCACGCCATAATACATCATCACCGTGCATATTATGCAAATTCATGTTTAAAGTCATGAGGGACTCAAAGATGGCTCACCTGGCTGCGAGCGCAGACAAGACAAGAGACCCTCGATCAAGGCGAGCCCCGGCACTGAAGTCCTTCACACGTGCACTCCATTCAAGCCTCGGCTGATGTTCAGTGTTCAATGGACACTCCTATGTAATTCCAACATAGAGGAACAGGAGGGGGGGTCTGGAGGGGGGACCTGTACCACCCTAAGGTCCGTTCATTCTATGCCGACGGGTTCCTACTCGAGTCCTCGGTTGGGAAGTTGTTCGTACCGTTTGTGTAACTTTCATTTTTTGTTTTATTAAACCTTGACTGATATTGTCCATAAATCAACAAAGGGTTTCAAAAAGCTTTCATGAGTCTATTCCGTTGGGGAAAATGACCACCATGATTCATAACCTTATTTCAATCTCTTCTGCCACACCTGAGTGGTCCCTCACAAAGAGCCATTAGGCAAAGAACCACCCAAAATCAGAATGGCCTGGGACTCATCACTCTTCTTCACTTGTGTGTTAGATTGTGCTGGAAGAAAAATGGGCCTTGTGCCCTGAAATGAGTAAAAATGATCCTAATACGATTGCTGCCAGAAAAAAGAAAAAGACAAATAAATATCCTCTTTATTTAATCTCAAATCTCGCTCCACCTTGATAAGACCACAGGTGGATGTCGAGACACAATCAATTAGTCATTGTATGTTATTACTTAAAGGCAAGTAGGTTTTGATGTCAAAGGCTAATAGACTATCCATAATACCCTAGTTTCAGGCTTTGTTAAATATATGAGGACTCGAAACCGGAGGAACCTGATTTCACACAGGGATTAGTTGTGATCTTCAAATGATGATGAAACAAACAGCAACATACGCCATTCGACCCAGCAGCTTATAGAGTCCCACAGATGGGATCTCTACCGTCACAGTGTCACTCCACTATCCGCACACATCATTATACTATCGCTTAGCACCCCATCGTTCACAATTTGTTCCAATGAAGAACATAAATGGCACAGAAAGCTTAGGTATTTGACTGCAGCATTTCGTTAAACGTCTCACTAGAAAGCTGAAGTTGATAAAGGACGCACATGACAACACATACAAAGATTATTAATTCAGAAAGTAAGCAGACTTCTTCAATAAATATTTCAATTCCAAGTGATTAATGGAAAGCCTAAAAAATATTCAGGGCCCTAAACACCTGAAGCGCATTTTCAATATTCCGAATGTTTGTCCGATGACACTGCGTGTTTGTGTGTGTTTTCTGTTGAAAACCAATTCACGCACTGTTGCTGGCATAAGAAATGGGGTCATGAGCCATGTCTTCAACGGATAGCCGTTATCCCCCAACAGCCACCCATCCAAGGGAGGATTCCACTCAAATATGGCAGGAATGGTCGAGTTTGCCAATATGAAAGAGTCATGGCTTGAGCCAGGGTCATTTGCAAATACATGATTGATTTTACAATTAGCATCGGAAATTACTTGGACATTGATTGAATGAGTTCCCTTCCGGTTAATGTATGTGCGCTTACTGATGGGGCACGAAGCTGCACATGGGTGCAGTCTGTAGCACCAAGGACATCAATGGTTTTCCTTGTGTGGTAATATTTTATTTTCCTTGTAATTATGTATGGTTTGCAAAAATGGGAACTGCTGCGTCCGAGTAGATGAGAGAAGCAAAGTGTTTGTACAAGGTGCAAAAGTATGCATGCGCCCTTAAAATAGCATCTGAACAACGCGCCACACTGACTTTAAAGGGGACCTATCATACCACCAGGTGTGAGGGTGATTAGCCATTACAAGCCGTTTTCAAAATGTGCAGCATTGTGACCTCACAGGTGGGCGTGTCCACCTAGATGTGTGCTGGATAGATCAGTCTACCAGCCTACCCAGTGGACTGAAGTAAACGTTGCTCATCTATCCGTCACACATCTAGGTGGACACGCCCACCTGTGAGGTCACAATGCTGCACATTTTGAAAACGGCTTGTAATGGCTAATCACCCTCACACCTGGTGGTATGATAGGTCCCCTTTAACCACCCCTCAACTCTACCTCCTATATAGGGTTAGGGTTAACCACCCCTCAACTCTACCTCCTATATAGGGTCAGGGTTAACCACCCCTCAACTCTACCTCCTATATAGGGTCAGGGTTAACCACCCCTCAACTCTACCTCCTATATAGGGTCAGGGTTAACCACCCCTCAACTCTACCTCCTATATAGGGTCAGGGTTAACCACCCCTCAACTCTACCTCCTATATAGGGTTAGGGTTAACCACCCCTCAACTCTACCTCCTATATAGGGTTAGGGTTAACCACCCCTCAACTCTACCTCCTATATAGTTTACCCCACCAAAATGTCCTTCCCAGGGATCGATACGACAGTTTCCAAAAGGTGGAAGTGAGTGAGTGAGTGAGTGAGTCTTATAAAACTAACAAGCTTTTTTATATTTTCTAAGAGTGCGTCAGAGTCGGCGCCACAAAGTCCTTTAGATTCTCGTCTTGAATCTGTGCACAATAGCACACTACTGCTGCTGTTTTGAGGAGAGACTAGTAAAAGGGAGCTATTCTTTGTTCTTCACATGGGCTTTAGACTTTGAGTGATCATCATACGTATTTCTACGGGTCCAATCAATAGCAGGTTTGACATGTTTCTTAAAGTAGTGACAAGTTGTGAGGGGACGATCCTCCGCCCCTCCTCCCAAAACACCCGACACCTGACTTGTATTTGTGCCAACTCCTCTGTCATTTGACAATAATTAAATCATTTCGGTAACTACAATAATCAGGCCAACTTTTGATATCATTTTTTATCAATTTAAGCCAATTGACGAAAATTTCGCAAAAACAGCAATATTCAACGTTTTACAGTCAATCCCATTTTTAGTACCATATTCTGCGATTCCGCCTGCGATTTCCGCATCAGGGAAATCATAGGGCCCTACACTTGTGGAGACCGCAGCCAAACGCTGCCCAGACAGAGGTCCACACGTCCACCCAAACCGCCAGGCCCTCTTGGCCATGACGTCAGACTGCCAGGTAAACCCAGGTCAACCCTAGTAAACCAAAGTCCTCCCAGGTCAACCCGGTTAAACCCTGGTCAACCCAGGTCAACAGAGGTCAACCCATTTAAACCCAGGTCAACCGGGTTAAACCCAGGTCAACCCGGTTAAACCCAGGTCAACCCGGTTAAACCCAGGTCAACCCGGGTAAACCCAGGTCAACCCAGGTCAACCCAGGTCAACCCAGGTCACCCCAGGTCAACACAGGTCAACCCGGGTCACAGGTAAACCCTGGTCAAAACAAGTAAACACTAAACCCAGGTAAACACTAAGCACAGGTAGACCCCCCATTACCTGTGGCAGCGCGGTGTTGAGCTGTCTCTGCAGGGAGTCCCTCTCATGGCTGACCTCGTGCAGCTTGCCCTGCGTCAGGCCCAGGTTCTCTTGGGACTCCCTCAGGGTGTCCAGCAGGCGGTCTCTCTCCTCCAGCATGGACACCATCAGGGACTCAAAGTGGCCTTCTGAGTCCGACTGCAGAGGAGAGCCGGAGCCGCGGCCGCCGGCCCCAGGCCCCTCTGACTCGCTGATGGTGGGCATCACCTCGCACATCATCTACTCGCCGGGTCAGGGCCCGACATGGGAAAGAGCACCAGATGTTGGAGAGCAGTCGAAAGAGAAGGGAGAGTCCACCGTCAGCGCATCACACAAAGGAGATTTGTCTCAACTATTTGAAGTTTGCAAGATTATTGTAATCTTTTTTTGCAAATACGATTTAACATTTTGTTGATTTCTCTGTATTGGGAAATGGTTTCAATCTATGTATGAATAAGATGCATTAATATAAAAGTTTAGAGGCCAATACGGTTCCATTAGCTAAAGATTTGGGTAATTTAAGCAGTGCCTTGAAATATGCTTGACAGAGAGGCTTTGGAACTACACACAGAGTCTTCATCATTGGCTTAGGCCAGCTACAACCATGTGACATGGATTTACATTTTACACATAGGCCTACCTGAAGGTAACCATGCAAAAATCATTTGGACGGTCAACGCGGAAAAGCACTGCTGTATGTTTGGCACTTTTAAAAGGACCCATGACATGCCACCAGGTGTGAGTGTGATTAGCTGTTACAACCTATTTTGAAAATCTGGCTCTTCTGACATCACAAGTGGGTGTGTCGACCTAAATGTGTGACGGATAGATGAGCAACGTTTGCTACAGTCCACTGGGTAGGCTGGTTGACTGATCTATCCAGCGTGCATGTAGGTGGACACGCCCACTTGTAATGCCAGAAGAGCCAGATTTTCAATATGGCTTGTAATGGCTAATCCCACTCACACCTGGTGGCATATGGGACCTTTAATGGAATAGGGTATAAAACAAGAGCCTGTTTAACCTAGACTCTATAGTATGCCAACAAGGATCCGGATGAATAATGACAATCAACTGAATTGGATAAGGAGGTCAAGCCAAATCAACTCGTGAGTGAACAGGGGGAGGAGCCATACGCCACCAACCCCGCATCAAGATAAAGGATTGACAGATGTCTAATATGACTGACATACCGACCCAGCATCAAAATAAGGCATTGACAGATGTCTAGTCTGACTGACATACCCAGAGATCTAAAAGATTAACCATAGTGTGTGTTCACTGGGCATACAGAAACCTTAACCCTGATCACCACTCAATAGTGTTGATGTACAGGCAGACGTGTTGTTACATCATCACCACCCATTACAGTCATCAAGGTTATTTGAAGTAATCCAATTGATCCCCTTAGTAAAGTGAATCTACATGTCCTGTGGAGCGCCGGGTCAGGGCACTTAACCCTTACTTTTAGGGTTTGACGATAGGCCTGTACATGAACACATTGCATATTCACCATGCACTGTACCTCCATAGTGAACCATCTCACCTTCTAGGGTTAGGGTTAGTGTAGTGAACCATCTCACCTTGTAGGGTTAGGGTCTCTTTAGTCCAATTTACTTTCTGTTGCAAAACAAAACGTCCAAGAAGTCGAGGTCCTCCGGAGAAAATGTTGCTCGTCAAACAATATCAAAATCCAAGAGCAACCTCAGATCCCCCAGGGAAGTCTTGAGAGAGTCCAGAGACCTCCGACCCCCCAGGGACGACTTGAGAGAGTCCAGAGACCTCCAAACCCCCAGGGACGACTTTAGAGAGAGTCAAGAGACCTCCGACCCGGCAGGTACGAATCGAGAGAGTCCAGAGACCTCAGAGCCGCATGAATTCAACAGAAGGCACTGTTCCAACTTTAGGTTAGCATGAAGCAGGCTAACTCAATGCTAGCTACTTAGCTTCAAATAAACGGGTGATTCTATGACAGCATAGCGCGATTCTACATTACAGATCCATCTTTTTCCAAGAACCAGTAACAAAACCCAAAAGAGGTTCGCCCTGGAGAGGGTAGCACTCCGCGGAGCTGCTCAGCTATGAGGTTAGCCCTGGAGAGGCTAACACACAGCGGAGCTGCTCGGCTCTGTGACCCGCCGACGTGGAGGAGCTACCGACGACATGCTAGTCCGCTGAATGAAACACAGTTCTGGATGTTGGACGATTTGAAGGAGCAGGCTGACTGATGGAAGCTACAGCTGGGTAGCAGCTATGGCTAAGCTCGGTAGCAGCTAGGCCAAGCTAAGTAGCCGCTAGGCTAAGATAGGTAGCAGCCAGGCTAAGCTTGAATCGAAGTTCGAGTGAAGAAATGTAAACAGGTTTCCGATGTAATGTCCTGAATAATAAAGTACCGAACAACCGAGCTCCAACGCTTAGGAACAAACAACGTTAAGAAACCGAATATCTGGTTAAAGTGTGAAGTGATCTGAGGATTTAGATCAGTTAACCCCGGGGTTAGATCAGCTAACCCTGTTAGCCTCACTAGCTTCCTTCTGTCGCGTCACCAGACCGATCGAGACCCTCGGATCCTTTAAAGCGAGAGTAGAACAGAGCGGTGCGGATAGAGCTAGGACCTCCACGGAGAGCGTCTTGTCCCACAGTGTAGTTCACAGGGTCGTCCCCCGCCCCGGTGCTGTTCAAGCTGCGGCCGGCCTTTACTCTGAGTCGCTCCGCTTGTCTTCTGTCGCCACTGCCTGCCTGGCAGTCGGCTCACGGTCCAGTGCAGCCAATAGGAGCCGAGTGGGACCAGCTCAGCACCTACTGCGCCTCTCTCCTCCTACTGGTTGGTCCTACTGGGACCACTGGTCCTACTGGGCCCCGTGACCACTGGTCCTACTGGGACCAGGACCACTGGTCCTACTGGGGCCTTGGGAACACTAGTCCTACTGGGACCAGGACCACTGGTCCTACTGGTCCCCTGCACCACTGGTCCGACTGGGCCCTCTGGGAAGACTGGTCCGACTGGGGCCACTGGTCCGACCGGGGCCACTGGTCCGACCGGGGCCACTGGTCCGACCGGCCCCGGGACAAGGGGTCTGTAGGGTGATGTTGGTGTCTTAGAATGGTTCTTGATGGTTTCATAGTATATTCTCTGTCACGTCGCTGCAGGCACATATTGTGTTATTTTTATTGTTCTGTTGTTCTGTGTGGACTTGGATTTCCCTAGCTCGCTTGTAAAAGAAACGCTGCATATTGATCGTCGTTAATGCCAATAGACAGATCTAACTATTCAGCCCCCAATTCAGAGAGTAGGCTATCTAACGCCACCAACTGGTTAATGTTGTAGTTACCTCGCGTCCACTTAAGGCTAGGATGAGCCCGGCCTATTTCAACGTTATCATTTGCATTTCATTCTCATTTCCATTTTAGATGAAAAATTAATAATTTATAATCCCACTAAACCCAAGTGTGTAGGAGGCCACACTCTGCATGGGTTTAGCAGACTCCGCGGTAGACGTATCGGGGAGGAGCGTGTCGCTATGATGTCCCTAAAAATACAATGCACTAATAAAACGGAGAACCACCAAACCTCACTTACTCTACAGCAGAACATTTCATTTAATCTACTTACTATTATTAATAATAATAATAATAAATATAACCGCAAGTGGTGATTAACGGGGTCCGAGCAAAATTAAAAGAAGAAGATAACACTAATGGAAGATATTTAAATTTGACATATAATTATGAAGGAAAGATTTTGATGTTCCCCTTAATGCCGTACTGTCTGTGCCTCGGCTTTCAGGTGACTGGGCTGCAGAGCAATGGCCGAATGTCATGTTCAGCATGTCCATGATTGTCTAATTGGGTTTCAAACTAAGATTCTGAGAGCCTGCAGGTCTATGTAGGCCTAATCTTCGTGGGGACATTATATAAGATGAGGAATAAGATGTTCAATCAGTTATAAGTTCAATCAGTTGTAATGGTTACATGGTTAAAATATTGTTTCTATTGTTCATTTTTACAAATCTATACCAAACTTTAACTTATATGTATTTTTATACACAAACGTGATGTCTTTGTTGGAGAGGGTCAATAAAATAAACTTGATACATGAGGCATTTGCTAAATCCTTTAATGATTGAGTTAGCAAAGTAAACTTAAGATTAGTGAGTTAGAAAAGCTTGTTTATTTTAAGTGTGCAGTACTAAATCAAGTAGTACCATTAACACGTTTTTTGTATGTTCATGTAACTTAATAGCCATGCTTAGTGTTACTTAATTTTTTCACTTTGTGTGGACTGCTTGATCTAAATTCAACCCCACTTAGAATTACTAAATACCTACAACTTAAATTTTTTAGTTAGATTCACAAATTTTCAAGCTCCCTTTAACTATGGAAATCAATTTCCTTGAATGGGTCCTTGTTGCAGCTGCCCAGGTTTGGGTCCAACCTGTGGCCTCTTCTCTCCCCCATTTCTTATCTATTTTTGCTGTTACTATCTAATAATGGAAAAACCCACCACAAACATATACGTTAAAAGAACACTCACTGGGTTTATTCAGCTGTTGCAACATTTATTCAATGCACATTCAAGTAAAAAAACAGCAGCTAAACAAGAAAGTTGTTTGATTTACCTGTATAGAAAATGACATGGAAAAATATAAAAATATAACTACATTTCTGTAAGCTAATTCTATGCATGTAACAGTCTCCCAATATTAAACAGGTAAACACCTGATATCTACAGGACTTCAGTGCATGCAAAATCAGTGCATTTTTGATCAAAATTGAAAGTACAACAAATGCTTTTGTGTCCCAAAGTGAGCAGTCCAAGGATTAAACAAAGATTAAACAGAAAGAAAAGCATCCCTCGGGTTAGTATTTGTACTACATTACAACTATTTAAATTTTTCCCAAAACAGAAATGTAAACAGGACAAGCTTGCTAGGTTATTTTCTGACAATATCAGCTAATAACAAGTAACAACTATTTCAAAGGTGTTTCTATTTCCACCATTACCATACCTGCATAACATGGTACAGACTTTAATGGGTTTTTTTTATTGAGATCGTAAATAAGAGAGAACAGTTGCATGAAAGCATCAAACTTTCTATGATAACAGGAGAATATTAATAGCTGCAAAGCTTACAAAGTGCTATCTACAGCTGATGGCTCTTTAACCTAAGAGACTGTTCTTCAGAGTTAACAGTTTTGGTGGGAGGTTTTTCTTTCCCAGTCCAAGCATCACAGTCTGAATTAAAGGTTGAATAAACATTGCTCTGAAAGTTACAACCAAGGAAACGTTGTCTTCTTGAAAAATCTGAAAAGAAAAAAAAGATAATTTTAGAAAGAAAAAAATAGAGGGACAAAAACACTAACATTTAGTATCAGTCTTCAAATACCAGAGCTATAGGACAACTAAATCCTCGCAAAATCTATCTATTATCAAGCTTTTACTCAATGAACTTCTTTAAGACAAGAACAAGTGAACACAGCAGTACAAAATGTCAATTGTAAATGATAAATGGTAAATGACTCACTTATGTGGCTAGACATCAAGGGAACTGTAGTCCTGGGTATGATGGACTATAAGTTGAACCCACAGTATAGAGCTATAGAGCCAGTCCAGAAATACTAATTACATCAAATATTAAAACTTCTAAATATGCACACAATATTCTGTATGATGAAATATACTACAATGATTAAAAAAACACTCAAGATAATTTATTTTGATTTTAATCTTAAATTGATTTGCTTTTGTTGTAATCCAATTGCTCTGATGTAAGCATAACTTTTACTTTAGCATGCATAGTTATAAGGTGAAAATAGCTTTTATGCTGGGACTATGGAATGCGTGGTTTGATCACCATCTGCCTGAGCAAGGAAAGGACACAGTTAAAAAAATACAACAATTTAACACAACCAAAGCTCACCACAACTCACAAGTACAAGTGAAAACTGTAACATAGGCCTATAACCAACAAAGACAGTTCCCAGTATTAAAATGTACATATTTTGGACAAGATGGCTTACAAAGAATAATGTAAGCCACTGAGTATGCCAGCAAATACGTCCCCGTTCATAACAGGCTATGACAAACTGAAAAGATCTTGTCAGACAGGGAGACATTGAGCTGTGTTCGAAATCGTTCCCAATTCACTCACTCACTATTCCCTATAAAGTGTTCATGATATAGTGCACTATATAGAGAACGAACGAACGAGAATTCGGACACCACGCTGAACATTTCTAAACGTCATTTGCATTAGTAAATGCGCCGGGTATTTGTGTGACGCAGACAGATGCGCCTAAATCATGTAAACCAAACGGGCACTCACGAGGAAAGCTGGAGGTTGTATTGATGTTGAATGTTACATTTCCTTGATCAAGGTTTTTTTTAATTAATTTTGAATGTTACATTTTCTATGTTAAATTCAAAATAAATTGGTGACATTTCTAAATGAAAGCCGGAGACTCCATCATTAAATGTATTCGTTTTCGCGGTTATTCCGCTTCTTCTTCTCCTCCAGAAAAACACGACCGCATTGCATTGTGGTATACTGGGGTAACATGTAGGGAACATCGTAAGTACACTCAAATTTGGGGTATTTTTAGTGCACTATATAGTTCATGAAATTAACCACTGAGAATTCGAACACCACTATAAAATGGCGAGCAGCCTATATATTGCACTATATCCGTGATAGGGAACGATTTCGAACACAGCTCTTGTCTGTACCGAGTCTGATTTTGGCGCCCTACACATGGTAACAATGGACACCGCACAGCTAAGAATATCGACTAGTGGTAAGTGTTAAATAAAAAATAACGTTAACTTAAAATAAAATGCGATGTCCAGACTTGTCCTGATGTCCTGTACAAAACTCAGGAATCTCACAAACCGCCGGAATCAGTCTCTCATCATGCTAGTCAGTACTCGACAAAAGATAATGGCAAGGCCGTTGAGCAGGTGGGCTCGCCTGTGTGTGACGAGCGCTCGCCCGACCGTTACACAAGTTTTTCCTCAATTTTAACGTGACATACGTCTTGGTAGTTACCAAATTTCAACACAGAGGAAGTTAAAGCTGGGGTATGTAGTCCTGTTCAGAAGCACTTTGTCTTATACTGGGGGAAATGGCCCGTCTAATTTCAGAGGAATCGGTACGCTATGTCAGCAGGAAAAGGAACGGAAAATAACAGCTCTGTGACAGCCGCAAGACTGAGAAAACTCCGCCCAATCTGTATCCTTCAGACCGTAGGGCACCGATTGGTCGAAGTTTGCTCGGAGACTAAGGAACCAATCAGATGCCTTCATGTCTAGTTCTACACCCGCCACCGCCCCCCTCCTACGGGAGCGCGCACAGCCTTCAGGTCTTCCTGCTGCCGAAGAATCAGTACACCTCTGCAGGACTACAGAGTTACAGAACGGATTTCGTGATCATTTGAGCAATGGCTGAGCAAACGCAGCCCAAATTACCGCCTCAACGTTTACTTGTTACGGCTCTTCCAGAGAAAAAGGCAAAAAAGAGAACGCCAGAGGAAGAAAAGTCTGCAAACAAAAAGCTTCTGGATAAAGCAAGAGCGAAAACCAGAGTCAACATTGGTTCAGCTTTTGAGCG
>OOFH01075750.1:0-12438 GCA_900323355.1 Merlangius merlangus | reverse complement strand
TTTTGTGTGTGTGTGTGTGTGTGTGTGTGTGTGTGTGTGTGTGGTGTGTGTGTGTGTGTGTGTGTGTGTGTGTGTGTGTGTGTGTGTGTGTGATATATAGTGGTTAGGGTTGGGCTATTCTAGTGGTTGGACCACCAGCCAAAAGGTCTATACCTTTTGGCTTTTCAAACCATAGGGTTTGACATTGGGGTTCAAACCCTATAGTTTGAACCCCAATGTCCCCACCATGGGTTTGGATGGAAGTGTCTGCTTAATAACAATAGTAAACAATAGGTGAATACCTTACAATAGTTTTGACAGCCAGTTGTTCTTCTGCAGATCTCATGGTTTATCTTGTCTTTCAGCATATGTCCGTTTCCACCTGGTGTCCCCGGTCATTCAGAAGAGCCCCAAGAGGTAAAACCCTTACATTTAGTGAGTGGACAGAATGTGACCATTGATCGATCATTTTGAATAACATGCAAAATCGACGAAAATGTCAGAGAAAATATGTACTTATACAATGAGTAGCAAGGACATGAACGTAAACAATTATTGATAGTTTATGCCATATATACAGTTTATAGTAACATGTCTAGATCTAAATGACTATCTTATATAAAGGCAATGGATCTTGGCTCCCATTTGTATGTGCAGCTGTTAATGTTTTGACTGTGCTAGAAGTAACATGTCCACCCCCCCCCCAAGCCTGGTCCTGTTCGACCTGTTTGTCAACATCCTCGCCCACAACCTGGCCGAGCCCGCCTACCAGGCCCAGGTGGCCCAGCTGGAATACAAGCTTGTGGCTGCAGAGCACGGCCTGATGCTCAGGCTCAAGGGCTTCAACCACAAGCTGCCGGTAGACACCTACACACACTTAAGTGTGTTCAAGTTCAAACTCTAGACACTAATGTCTCTTGACATTTTCTGAGTGATGCACATTTTGCACACGTAGTCACACAAACCCAAACATAAAAAGATGAGAATCATTGGAACAGCACTTTATAAATGTCCCCAAACCTTGTAAACTGAGTGTTTGTGTTGGTGTCCAGCTGCTGTTGGAGCTCCTCGTGGACCACCTGGCGGACTTCATCGTAGAAGAGGAGGTCTTCTCTATGTTCTTCCAGCAGATGAAGAAGACCTACTTCAACATCCTCATCAACCCAGAGCGCCTGGCCAGGTACCAGATGTGGACTCGAGTCACATGACTTGGACTCGAGTCATGATTTTGATGACTTCAGACTCGACTTGAGAAAATTACGCATGACTTGCGAATCGACTTGACTGCTATTGACTTGAGACTTGACTCGGACTTTGCTTCTTTGACTTGTAATGACTCGACATGTCTTGAGTCAAAAACAGTTATTGTTTTAGATATCTAACTTATTTCCCGCCTGGAGGGCTAGACATCAAAGACATGAAGATGAAATGACCGTCAGGGAGCGAAGAGCAATCTACACTTGTATCTTCAATAATATCAAAACAAAATTTCAATATAATTTTATACTTTATTCAGAATTCATATTGGCTGCGTTTTGAGTTGGTCCCAATGAAGCCGTCTGGCCAGCCTCTGACACCTCAGACATCGTAACTAAATAATTTTCAACCGTTTACCTTTTGTTCAAAAAATGTAACAAATTTACACACTCGTATCTTCAATAATATCAGCGTGAGGATGTTCAGCAGTGTTGCCAGATTGTGCGGGTTTTACCGCCCTATTGGACTACATTTTGAGTACGCACCAGCTACGCTATTCTCTTAAAGAGAATACCATTGCTACCATAACTACTACAACCATTAGTAATACAAATTCAGCTACTACTACTACTTCAGCTATCACTACTACTACTTCAGCTACTATAACTACTACTTCATCTACTAATACTACTACTACTTCAGCTACTACTACAACTACATCAGCTGCTACTACTACTACTTCAGCTTCTACTACTGAAGACACAAGCGGGTGGTAAGGAAAATTTCCTTAAGGAAAATTGTGGCATACTGTAACAGAAATCCACTCAAGCAGTCCTTTCAAACATCCATACATAGCTCATATGCCACACTAGTCAAGGCACAGCTTTACCAACTTTAAGGTTACAGTGGTGCCTTCCGTAGCCTACTAATACAATTCAAATCCACCGTCCACTCTCACTTGCCCTCTGAGACAACATAAGATTTCAACGCATGCACTTATCATTTGAAGACAGAAACAATGAACATATAACTTTATTGATAAGAAATGACACTGTACATTAGAGTGATATGTTGAAATTATGATCAATAGCCTAATAATGACATTATTAAGTAAAAATACATTCAGGACTTGAAAAAGTTTGGGACTTGGACTTGACTTGGCTTTGGTGTTACTTTGACTTGGACTCGACTTGCCTTTCCCTGTCTTGACTTGGGACTCGACTCGGACTTGACTGCTAAGACTTGGGACTTACTTGGGACTTGCCAAACAGTGACTTTGTCCCATCTCTGCCAGGTAGACACGTGCACACACTCATGACTTCACTCTCTCATGCTCTATTATTTCCTTATTTCCTCATTTTCCTCATTTGCTTCCCCGCCTCTCCAGAGACGTGCGTCTGCTGGTTCTGGAGCCCAGCCGCTGGTCCCTTGTACAGAAGTACCAGGCCCTGGTGGAGGGGGTGAGCGTGGAGGACCTGCTGGCCTTCAGCAGAGAGCTGAAGGAGCAGCTGTACGCTGAGGGTCTGGTGCAGGGAAACCTCACCAGCACGGTCAGAACACTACCACACTAACACACACGCACACCAGGGTCATGATTAACTGGAGCTCAGAGTATTTTTGTGGCTAAAGAATAATTTGATATACTCTCATCGGTTTTGAGAATCAGTTGACCCCTGTATTTGCAAAGGATATGCAACGATTTTTTTTTTGGATTGAAGAAATTGAATATTGTATGTCATAATAATAAATAACAAATGCTTCCACATTTGATAAAATTGCCAAGGAAATGGTTAACAAAGCCACAAGAGTATAAGGGGGCATACAAAGCCATTATTGAAAACTGTAAATAACCAACCTTGACACACACACACACACACACATGTGGTGAGTTGGTGTGGAGGGTTGGAGCATGTGGATTACCTCCTCTCTTCTCTACACAGGAGTCCAAACAGATCCTGCAGTACTTAACAAAGTAAGTATTAGGTCTTGTATTCTGTTCCCTGTTCAGACTGCTCCGATCCATCGCATCCCCTGCTA
Organism: Merlangius merlangus; assembly: GCA_900323355.1. NCBI lineage: Eukaryota > Metazoa > Chordata > Actinopteri > Gadiformes > Gadidae > Merlangius > Merlangius merlangus. The sequence goes on along the minus strand of OOFH01075750.1, from coordinate 9,225 downwards.
GACTTAGAATTCCCTTTCTCTAAAGAAACGCATCGATTGTTTGAGTTGTGTTTAAGTTCAACTGGTACAGCATCGCATTGACACGGATGCCAGGGTTGTGAGTGTGGTGGCTCATGCTCTCTGCTCTCTGTCTCTCCTGTTGACAGCAAGCTGCAGTTCCACCCGCTGGCAATAGAGGTCCCTGTGCTGTTCCGCGTGCTGGAGATCCCCGAGAAACATCACCTGTGTAAGATAAAGTCCCTCAACAAGGGTGACGCCAACTCTGAGGTCACCGTGTACTACCAGGTAGGGTGCTGGTTAATACCTGTTTGGCTGCTACTGATACTTTGTAGGGTACCAATGACTACTACCTGGTCATGTACTGACTAATACCACCCAGGGTGCTGTTTGTCCAGTACTGTAATGGCTTCTACCTGTTAGGGTAGAGTAGAGTACTCACAGGAATTTTGATGTGAATGTAAATGGATGAATGTCTGTGTTTTTAATGACTGTGTATATTTTCCCTCTGTTTCAGTCTGGATTGAAGAACCTACGTGAACATACTCTGATGGAGCTGCTGGTGGTGGGTACCTCCCTCCCTTTTGTGTGTATGGAATGTGATCTCCTGAATAAATTGTAACGCAATGAAGTGTAATCTCATTTCATCAGTTAGTGAAAGGTGCTTATCCTTGTGACTGTGAGTCAACTGTCAATCAATCAGTGTTGGTGACACTGACAACCCCTGACCTCTGTTTACAGATGCACATGGAGGAGCCTTGCTTTGACTTCCTCAGGACTAAAGAGACGCTAGGGTGAGCTTTTTCTCCAGCTCCACCCCTGACACCACCTCCAAATCAATCTATATGGACTACACAAAAAGACTGAATAATTAACAGAACACCGGAACCTTTTGACCCTACAGGTATCAGGTGTACCCCAGCTGCAGGAACACCTCTGGAGTACTTGGCTACTCGGTCACGGTTGAAACGCAGGCCACAAAGTACAGGTGAGTCGAGTCTCAGATGCAAAACTAGGTCTGACTACATCACAATTCTCTCTCTCACTCACACAGAAACGTTTAAACTATAACCTGAAGCTTCTGTTTATGCTATATTGTATGTTGTTGCCAACAGCAAAGCAATGTGTAGTTGCGTAATGTTGACTGCAGGGGGCACAGCAATAAAACTGTCGCCTATCCATTAAGCCGCTTCCCATTTCTAGTGTGGCTTTGCCAGATAAGAACGTTCTGTTCTTCTTAAATAATCAACAGAGGGCAGAGGATCAGGGTAAGGTCAAGGGGGCTATTGCTCAAAAAAGGTTGAGAACCACTGCTTTATATCTTGGTATCACTTTCTACCACCAAACTGCTGTGACATGAATTATAGGAACATAAACCCCCAAACGTCAAAGCCCACTCTAAACAATGTACGTTTAAAAATGCTGATCCACAGCACTGACTTCGTGGAGGGTAAGATTGAGGAGTTCCTGGCGGGTTTTGGCGAAAAAATGGCGTCGCTGAGCGAGGTGGCCTTTAAGACCCAGGTGACGGCGCTGGTGAAGCTGAAGGAGTGCGAGGACTCTCATCTGGGGGAGGAGGTGGACAGACACTGGTTTGAGGTCTACACCCAGCAGTACGTCTTCCACCGGCTGCATAAAGAGGTGGGAGATGCACACAGACATTCCCAGTATGCATATATTCAATAACCTATTCATATATTGGTAATACACGTATTGAACCAATTGTAAGGTATAAGGGTACAGCCAGATAAACTTTTTTGGCCGTTTTTTTTTCTGCTATTACCTTTTTCATGCAATGTTAGCACATTGCCTGATCTTAATTTGCTCACCTTTTTCATGGGCGTTTACCCCAAACACTTGCCTCCTTGCTCCCACTGCGTCCAGATCGAAGCCTTGAAGCTCATCACCAAGGAGGAGCTGATCTCCTGGTTCAGAGAACATCACTGTGACGCCAGCAGGAAGCTCAGTGTGCATGTAAGAACCTCCTTGACTTTCTCCACTTTTTGGTTTTTATTTATAGTGTGCATATAATAATATGCACACTATAATATGATATAATAATATATGCGTGGTGTGAATGTCAGGTGGTGGGCTTTGGAGAGACTGAGGGCGACCTAGCACAGCCAGCCGGGTGTGGCCATCAGGCCGACGCCCCCTCCATGTACGGCGAGGTTTCCCAGCTCACCTTCCTCCCTGCCACCTCGCCGCTGAAGGACACCACCACTATGATCATGGATATCCGCGCCTTCACCTCCGCCCTGCCCCTGCACCCCTACCATAAGATCCTCCACTAGCCACGCCCTTTAACCACCAGCCACACCCCTCAACTCCTACAACAATATCCTCCAATAGCCACACCCCTAACTGTAGTTAAGGGTGTGGCTATTGGAGGATATTGTTGTAAATATAATAAAATAAAATATATATTATTCATGCCCCAACTGCAAGATCCTCCACAAACCACCCTCCTAATGACATGAAAATCGATTAGCCCTTCCCCAAGCCACACCCAACAGCCTGATTGCAATATCCTTTACTAATCATGCCCTCAAACCACACCCACAACCAATAGCTCTTCCTCAAGCCACATGCCCTAACCTCACCCCTCTGCAGCCCCTCATTTAATTGGCAACTAGGCACTTGTTTCAATAATAATAAATATCAGTAATCACAAACTACTTTCATCAAGAAGAGTGAGTCCGAAAGTGTCTGAAATCTCTCGTTCTTACATGACATCTTTTTCTATCTCATGGGCTAAATACTGCATGGTCAAATTTGTGCAGCAATGCCATTCAAGGGTTTTGCATGAGCATGTTAAGGGCTCTTACTTTGCCACCAGGTGAGTGTGATTGGCCATTACAAGCCATGCTTTCCCTTTAGTGACATCACAAAGGAGAGTGTCCACCCAGATGTATATTAACAGCTACATCAACCTGCCAGTTGGTAGAGTCGACTGATTAGTCTGGTAGGTACATTCAGCAATAGGGTAGGTTTTGAATAGTCTGTAATGGCTAATCAACATCACAACTTGTGTTCAAATAGGGTCCCTTTATATTCTGGTCTCGATTCTTTCAAGGGCCAAACCTAAGAGCCATACTCGGCTGCCGACTGAAGAAATGAATATAGAATTGATTTTCAAGTTTATGGCAGTCTGCCTGGTAAAATACGGTTTACCAGTAGGCCTATTTTATTTTTTTTGTTAATTGGCATAGTGTAAATGTTCTAGATTTGCAGCCTACCTCCTGAAAACTCACTAGGTAGGTTTGTTATGGCATCATTTTGCGATCATAGCTTGAGAAAAATGTATAGATTTATTACAAATAAAAGCTTTGAGAATTCCTGTCTGTCCCGAGTGTTTTTTTTTTCTCCAAAACTAGCGATAAGGGTGCAAACTTATCAGGATAATGCCGCCTTCAACACGCTCAGAGTTCCGGGAGTTTCGGACCTTAGCTCGGAGGAAAGTCCTTTGAACACTTGGGTTGGGGAGTTTCGTGCTGAAGTAAAGGCGCGTTTACTCTCCTGGTGATAACGAGAAGGCTCGCCAGTGATGATGCTTATGGAAAGCCAACCCCAACAGAAAACGCCCTCATTTAGTCACGTAACACCTTCATTACGCCGTAAAATGTAGAAAAACGAAGTAATGTGCAAAAATGTGCCGCTTTTTACGCCGCAATGAAGCCTTTCAAGAGCGCGCATAAAAAAACGCCGTTTGGAGCATCAAACTGCACGTAAAATACGCGCGTTTGTGCACATCACAACGCGCGTATAATACGGCGTCTCTAGTATGGTAATAATCTATGGAGCTAGAACAGTCTCATAATTCATAAATGCACACAGAAATTCATAAATGCACAAAAAAGATTTACAAATGTATTTGGGGATTTGTATATACATGTGACTCAAAACACAAATACATTTTCAATGCACACACACATATGTTTCATTTCATATGTAAGTAAAAAATATTCCCATATAAAAAACAAGATTGATAAACATATTTCCAATGCACACACATCTAAAAAAATAATCACAAATACATGAATGTTAAAGTATTTGCAATCTTCATCAAATACGCATTTGGGGCTTGTTACATTCATATATGAACTGTTGGACCTGTATTTACAAAGTGCTTTTAATTTGTAAACCTCCCTGCATTTGTGTGTGAAACTTTTGAGACTCCCCTGACTTGACTCTGATCCACAAATACGTTTTTTCTAAGAGGACGTTGTCTGTAGCCAATCAGATGTCTCCCTCCTTTACAGCCAATCACGTGAGTGTGGGGTGATTATGACGTCATTAAAACGCGCACCGAAGGCGGAGACGAAAGATGGCCTCTGGCAGTTCAAAATTTGAATCTTTCGTCTCCGCCGTCCGGCTAGCTTCCAGCAGAAATGTTCTACAGCACGGGCTGCCTGCCTTCGGTGCGCGTTTTAATGACGTCATAATCACCCCACACTCACGTGTTTGTGTGTGCATTGAAAATGTATTTGTGTTTTGAGTCACATGTATATACAAATCCACAAATACATTTGTAAATCTTTTTTGTGCATTTATGAATTTCTGTGTGCATTTATGAATTATGAGACTGTTCTAGCTCCATAGTGGAACAGCGGCATAAGTCAATTCTACAACCTCTGTGACCCATGAAACATTTGCGATAACAACAAAAGAATACTGCCGTGCCGACAGTTATCTGTTATCTGTACTGTCTATATCATTGTTTTGTTGCAAAAATGCTCAATAAAAAGTATTAAAAAAAAAAAAAAGTTTGTTTTCTGAATAGAGTTCAGATCGGTCAGGGCTATCATTTTAGCTGCTCCATCCGCACTCAAAATAACGTCATCTAAAGACATAAATATGACAGCGACATTATTAATATCTACACACTGCGTAACTTTAAAATTATATAGGTCTAAACTCACCGCCACCGGCATTTAAGACGTTTTAGCAGCAGCTGAGTGTGACTCCTGAGCTGATGGTCTGTGACTCCTTGGTTAGCTCCGGCTAACATTAGGTGGCAGGGGTGCTGAATACGGCACAACAGGATCCAAAAAGTTCAATATATAAACTCCTCCCGTCCGTAAACAGCTCCAGATTTAGTGGAGAACTTGGTGTGGTGGCCCGGTCCGTGTCTGTTCCTTCAGAAACCCTCCACATTTATTCCTCAAGTAGCAACATGCGACGTAGCATCCTCCTGATTATGCTCGTGATTCTCTGCTGAGGGTGCACGCAGAGCAGTCTGCAAGCAGCGGCTCACATCAGACGTGACCCCACGTGGGGGACCCTAACTTCTCCTACGCTGTCATTGGCTGAAGAAGTCACCAAACATGCACTCAGAGTTACCACCTTACCTCACCTGATAGAAGTTTAACGGTACCACTGTCATGCGCCACCTACCCGATGTCAAGTGGACCGGGTTGAATTCACTGCGGGTCTCTCTTCTTATATCCATCTTGCCAAAGATATTTTATTACTGTCCTTCTAAAACTCTGATCTCACTGAAAGGCTAGCAGCACGAAACAGCATTATCGACAACATGCGCTATGCATAGAGAAGAAAGAATACCAATGCTGAATTTGCAACATTTTGCAACAAATGATTCTAAATCTGCCCATATATGGACATGTCAGGGTTTTGCGGTTTCCACTCGCTACAATGTTGCATCTGTGACCGCTGGTAATACGACCACAAAGAAGTCAACTCTACGGGGCTATCTTCATCATTATGGTTTTTCATTACGGCACAGCGATCCGGGGCTATTCCCGGATCGCTGTGCCTATAGCCTACTAAATGACTTGAGAGGTTTATTTTTTTTATTCTTGTATAGGGGCCCGATCGCAGCCTCTGTGCCGAATATGGGGTCTTTAGGGTGACAGGGGACCACACAGGTCCCTATGAGACACTTATGGAGGGAAAACTGCTTTTCTTTAATATTTAATAAACGATTTGAGCCAGAAGGCTGAAACTTTAGTATGTGCATTGTGACGGGTACTGTGACAAGTGTGCCTAGTTTCGGACCCGAGCGACCTTCAGAAGTGTCAAAGGTCAGGGGGTCAGGGGGTATCTGGCAGAGGCCTAATCCTGAGCTTAACTATTTAACCCTTGACCTCACCCTAACCCTGACAATTTTTGAATATGTTGCTCAACAGAGGGTTTCGTGCATGGATTCTTTGGGCCTGTTGCAATACGACCACCATAGAGCTACTTAGCTTTCCAAAAGGTCTACTGGCTTGAGATTCGAGGTCATTAATCGATGTCCAAAATAAAGTTCACACACCAAGTTTCAAGTCATTTGGTCCATTTTTGTGTAAATGGCAAGCACTTGATGTTTCCAAAAGGCGATTACTTGCAGGCCCGCCCATCAAAAAGTACAGGTCTGAGCGACACCAAACCCACACCTTTCTGCTCATCCTAAACTGCTGAACGACATATTAAAAAATCAGACTTCTACAGCTTTCAGAAAACAATTTGCCTGAAACTGGCCAGCTGTGTGAGAGGCTATGAGAGTGTATGCACCTGACACCCTCTTGAATTTGACTTTGTGAGACATCCAGTTAAGAAAACTAAATGACTTGAGGTTTATTTTTTGTATTCTTGTATAGGGGCCTGATCGCATCCTCTGTGCCGAATTTGGGCAAAATCTCCACCTAAATCTTCACCTAAGAAGAAATATTTTTTCAATATTTCATAAACACTTCGAGCCAGGAGGCTGAAATATGAGTATGTGCATCTTGACCTGGTGTGTGACAAGTGCGCCAATTCGAATGGCCTATTCAAATCGAAGAATTTTTATTCTCTTTTAATCATGCCAATCCTTGAACATTGTGGCAAGCTAGGGGAAACCTCTGGGTCAGGGCCTGCAGCCCATCAAGTGATCAGAGAGAGATTTACTTGCCTTTCTCCCAAGCACTCAGTTTGGTTGAGGACAAGCAGCAGTCAACATTTCTCTGGTTTCCACATGATTGAGGATCGTCAGCTCACGTGAGTTTTGATGAACTTTGATGAACCCAACACCACAATGGATCCATGTGGAATGTTAGTAATGTTTGTGACTCACCTGGTCTCTCCTCCTCACCACCCAGGGAAGCTGGGCTGCACCCCCCACATCAAGTGTAACTAAAATGAAAGCCTCACCACTCTGCAATTCCTTGTTCAAAGGCTTTGCTTGCTTGAGTAGTTTGTAATGGGTTTGTCTCAATGAAAGCAGTACTGAAGAGTTATAATTGTAACTAGGTACGTCACAGGATCACACTTTGTTTGCCCGGGAGTAGGGGCTTTCTTCCTACCTGTTGCATCTAACTGCAATTATACAGTAATAAGATAGTTATATTAAAAATAAATTCACATCCAAACATGAGATATCAACTAGAACATGGTTTATTTATTTTACTGACCAAGCACATGACATTTTGTGTGGTTTCTTTTTTTGTGTTGAACAAGCAAATTATACTTTTTAGCTTAGTCCATGGGTCTCCTCCCAATATATGATATATCAACTACCACAACATGGTTTCCTTCTTTTGCTGAACAAGCACATCACAGTTTGATTGGTTTCTTTTTTTTGCTGAACAAGCAAATTATAAATTTTATAAATTTTGTCCGTGGGTCTCGTCCCTACAACGGCGTATAAGACTTGGCCAAAGATTTGTGGCAACCTAAGAAAAACAGTTAGAACAGATACAGACAGCCTTCATCTTAACGTGTTTCAATATTTCACTATTTGCACTGTGTGAAAAAAAGCGGCAGTGAATGAGAGACTGCACTGTGGCGCTTATAACGTAAAACCTTAACAGCACTATTATTTTTGATGCGCGATTCCAAACACTCCTCCAGCTACTGTGCAAAAATAAAAATAAATAAAAAATGAAACTAAAACGGTCTGCCAGAGACAAATAAAAAGTTAATACCACAGAAGCCCCCCAGACAGGGTCAATGGCTAAAGGCTTTTCTCTTGAGAGCTGTGATCTTGTTCTTTACATGGAATTTGACTGCTCTCCAGTCACGCTCTTTTAATGCTTCCGGGTTTGCATTGATGCAGGCAATGCAGTCATTTTTCCCTGGCACTACAAACTTCTCAATGAATTTTCGGCTCATGCTTCTTTCGACAGCTGATGTTTCTTCTTTGGTCCAAGGCTTCTTCGTTGTTGTGCGGCGACCTACATGAAAAATGAGAAGGGTTTAGGTAATCTGTCTGTGTCTGTCTATCTCTCTGTCATTTGAGCTCCAGTACCAAACCCAGCTGTTCATGAGAGGCTCACAGTAAATGATCCCATTGAGCTACAACACATCTTGTATGTATTGTTCATAAACATATGCTGTCCCTCCCACATACACAAATAAATTAAAATGTCAGTGCACTTGACTATTCTTTGTGGGTTGAAGAAATTGTGGTAGAGTTTGACATGACAGCGACAATACAGCTACAGTAAATGCAACTTGAGACCTAGAACCCCATTACCTGATTTGATCAAAACCTTGTTTTGAATATTTCCTCACCTTTTATAGAAGAAGAAATACCACTGGGTGACACCTCCATTTGGGTTGAGATTTCAGGGGGCAGGGTGTTGCTCAGTCTGGTCTCTACAAATAAAAAACATTTCAAAAGTTTAATAAGTCATCTACTTAACAATACCTTATAGTTATATATACCTATAACTGAAATTTACTTTTTAACTTTTATTCTATTGGACACTTTATTCCATTGTACACTTTTAGGTGCTGCTATAGTAGATATTGTTACTATAAATAAGTACATTGTAATGTAACATCACCTGTACACTACTTGTAAATATGAAGATATTCTTGCCTAGGACCTTTCTTTCTTCTTACTACACCCGCTATATCCCGTCCCCCAGTCCCCAACAGAGTAAATGGAGTTGAAGAATTTTGCACATTGTTTTACACTGCTGTTCACCTGTGATGTGACAATAAAGTTTTCCAATTCTGATTCATAAGTCATATACTTAAAATCAAAATGTGTCACATTTGACGCTTCTATTTTGGCAGGGTGACACCATCAGGGCTTACAGATATGCAACATTTGTCCAAACGCGCAATCTGTAAACAGCTGTTAGGAGCAGCTAGCATATTTAGGCTAAGTTAGTCACTGTAGGAATAGCCACATCTCAATGCTTGCATTACCTATAAAAGTTACATATATCCAACAACACATACCTGACATGACCTCTCCTCCCCTGATCTCGCTGTCTTCTCCTTCCCCAATCTCGC
>OOFH01075746.1:0-17222 GCA_900323355.1 Merlangius merlangus | reverse complement strand
CTGGTGCTTTGGTCCACAGACATGGAAAGCATGTGCGTCGGCGGTGGTGGGTTCACCCCATTCTCCGGACACGCAACCAGAGAGGGGAGTATCACGCACTTGTGCAGGAGTTGCGTCTGGATGCTCTCCTATTTCAGCAGTATTTTCGGATGCCTCCGGACCACTTCGACGAGTTGCTTGGCAAGGTGGGTCCTCTCATCACCATGGCAGACACAAGGTTTCGTTCTGCAATTGGCCCTGCCGAGCGACTCGCCATTTGCCTACGGCAGTGATCCTCACTATTTTTTTCACAAGAGCCACATTGCCAGTGTAAAATCAAGAAGAGAGCCGCTTTTACGACAAAATACTAACTCACCTTTGCAATTGTGCATTTCACATATAATATATATTATACAACAATTGGGTTCTATGGAACTATTCATTTGTTTCTGACTCCGCAATCGCCCAGTGATATATTGATATATTATGTGATATATTCAGAATATATCACGATTCACGCGCTAGTGGTGTGCTTCCTGAACGGTCCATTAGAAATGGCCACATGGCACATTCCGCTTTCCGTGATACACGCAGCTGCATGAAATGTATTAAACTTATCGCCACAAGTGGCAGTTTAAGTCCGCTGTAGCATTGCCGGTAAACAGGGCAGCGGACTGCAATCAAAGGCGTTGCAAGTGGCAGTGAGATAGCCTACTGTAAGCAGAACAAAACTTAAGATCACCTCGTTGAAGTCACACAGTAGACTAGGCTAAATCAGAGCCTACTTTTGTTTTTATCAAGCTGGGGCCAGAGATGATGGCCTTTGGCGAACAGTTTAGGCCTACTCAAAATGAGTAAAACCAAATTTCTCCAAAAAAAAGAAAAAAAAAAAAAATTATAATAATCTCGCCAAAGCTGCATGCGAGCCACCAATTATAGCTTGACGAGCCGCATGTGGCTCGCGAGCCGCGCAATGAGTAACACTGCTCTAGGACATAGTATAAAAATTTACATTAGGGCATTTAGCAGACGCTTTTATCCAAAGCGACTTACAATAAGCACATTTGTCGTAAGAAGTGCAACAATATAGCCCATCGCAGTCGTACAGAAAGGATGTTCATAGAACCAAATGCTAGTACAACAGTCGCTAGGCTAACCAATTCCCCGTGTTACAGCAATGCAGCTACTGAAGTCGCTACACAGTTAAGTACTATAATACAATACAACACAATACAATACAGTGTACAATGGTGGCCAGAGGGGGGAGGGTGGCTATGCAAACTCGAGGTGGACTCTGAACAGGTGAGTCTTGAGTCTTTTTCGGAAGATAGTGAGCGACTCTGCGGTCCTGAGAACGGCAGGGAGCTCGTTCCACCACTGAGGTCCCAAAACCGAGAAAAGTTGTGACTTTGAACGACCTTTGCTAGCGGCCGATGGCCGTACCAGACGTCCAGCTGAGGTAGTTGAAAATGTGTTGAACAAGTTCAGATATCCGATCTATGCTGATGATACACAGCTCCATATCTCTCGAATAAAACTGTACTATTTTATAGCCTATACAATATATTATACTAAATACTGTATGATAAACCCACCGTTATTTGTAAATGTACAGCAAAACAAAAACAATATGATTTCTATGTGATACACAAAATACTAAAGTATCACAAACTCAGCATTTGATCACTTCAAACATCTACAAATAATCGAAAATAGGACCATTAGATACATGCTTAGATCAGCAGCAGATCAGACTGTTGACTTCACTGTCCATAAAAAACTGTCCATAAAGACTCGGCAGCGCCTATTAACAATTCATTTTTTAAATTGAAATCACTACACTTACTGCCAGTTTAACAAACAATTGTTCTGAATGCTTGTTTGCAAACTTCGGCTTGAAACTATGAATGAATGAATATTGAATATTTTAAGTGCAATATTTATTCATAACATCGGTTTATAACACTTTAAATAAGAATGATAAGTCAAGGTAAGAGCAAACTAGTGCATATATTTAAGCTTCTTTAGACCGTTTCCGTTCTGGATTTTTTTGGCCAACCTCTGACCAGGGGGGGCTGTGGCCCCCTCTGGCCCCCACGTGGCTACACCCCTGTGAAGACACTTAAACTTCAATATTTAAAACTGGTCCACACATAATGTCTGGGGAAGCTCTTTTGAGAAATAATGCTTTCGACTGCTTTTTTATATGTCAGGCACATTAAAATGTCTTTCATAAATAACAATTGAATTGTCAATCTGTAATAGCAATAATATTCAGAAGATGGCGCCTTTTAGGTTTCTGCAGGTCCTATTGGAACTTAGAAGCCCGTTTCAAGCAGCAGATAAACCAGTTTATACTAGAGTTGATGCAGATGTAGCGTTCGCCATAGAAAGAAAAAAGTAACAAAACGTGTAAAGTACACATAAAAAAGTGCTGGGTTGTGTCTGTAAACACATTTTTTGGTTGATTATGCTCAGACATAATTCTTGGTTGTTTGGGACACTGTAAACACAGTGTTTGGTTGCTCATGTTGGGTTAAAGGGGTTGTAAGTGGTTTTATCTCAGCTGAACGGGTTACTTTGACCCAGCTACTGGTCAATTATTTTTCCTGCCTTCTTTTTCCCCCCTCCCATTTTAAAACTTTCTGGATCCATCTCTTACGTCAGAGGTTTGTACAACACTCTTGTTCTTTTCATCAACAAGTCGACTGGTCAAAGAGTAGGTACATTTTATGAGCCCATAGCCAGAGCTCCACTGCTGCTCAGCCAAAGAGCTGACCAGGGGGTACCACCGGGTGGGCAGCTGCCATCAGCCCCAAAGGGTGCACGATACAGTGGGGCCACACTTCTGCGAGCGCGAAAGAGGGTGAGCACCAACAGGTCAGCATCTTGCCGGGGAGGCGAGTGCCTCACTGTCATCTTGTTCGAGTCGAGGCAAAGCCCCAGGTAGATAAGCCGACCGTTGGTGATTTGAGAGGTTATTTCCCAGTTGAGGGCGAAGCCCAAGGAGGGGAGACGATATACCCCCGAAATGATGTGTCCTCTCGCAGCTTCCTCTGAGTGATTCAGGATCAGTAGATTTTCAAGATTTAGTGGATCGCCTCAACACACTTTGAGAAGGGCTGAATGTCTAGAGAGTAAGAGTCGAAATCTGGCATGACATGAGCAACCTCTGCTCCCAGAGCTGGCAACGGGGTCCTGCAACCTTATCTCCACTAATCCCATAATGGCCGGGGAATGGTGCTTGAACTGGATGGCATGTCCCCACCTGAGGCATCTCAGCATGTTGTCCAACCATGTTGGTAAAACGCATAGCGCTCGGAGAGAGGTCGAGCAGGTAGTTGAGGAATGCAGTCTAGGAATAAGCGGTATTCCTTAGCACCTACCGCCTTCACACCAGGTGTGATCAATGGGGAACATCCCATGAAAGCGGATGAAAAGCTTGCCTGAAAGTGAAGAGGGCGGGATACAGCAAGTGAGTCACCGGGCTGTTCGCTCGCCATGGAGGACCATGCCACGAGAGTCGCGGACAGCTCCACCTTCTCCTTACAGCCAACCTCCTAGGGAGGATGAACAGGGGGAAAATTCAGGGTCCAGGGGACTGGTACATGAGACCGTAGAGACGTCCTCGTGAAGCAAGTTCCCAGTCCGCTCATGGAGGAGGCCGAAACCCGGGCTATACTACGGCGTTGAAACGCCTCCCCACAGCCCAGCCACTAGGCTGAAGTGGGGGGGGGGAGAAGGCAGGGAGCGTGATGCACAACAGGCACAGGGCGAGGATGGTCTAAAAGGCAAAGCTCTCTAAAGATGTACTGTCTGCTTTCAGTCCAAGGGACTTCGATATCTTTATAATGGGGGGAAAGAAAAATAAGTTGGTCGATCCTATGTGGGTGCCGGCTTCCTCTGCTTCAGTGGCCTGCTGGAGGGTGCTGCCGCCGCTACTGTGGCTGCGACGGCAGCATTGGAAGAGGCAGTATCCTGCTGCGCTGAAAGCAGAACCCCACTTCCCGCCCGTCTTCTGGGAGACGCCGGTGAGATTTGCCCCAACCGGGAAAGATTCTCACAGACAAATGGTGAGGGCAGGGGCAAGGATGCCGAAGAACGAGCGGCGGAGGAGTCGGGAGAGCCCTCGGACGTGGTCCCCCCTCAATGACGTGGTGATTCCTGCTATCTTCCTCTCCCTCTGCTGGAGCATGGAAGATGCTGACAGCATCAGCTTACCCCACCAAGGAGGAGAAGAAGAGGTGACCGGACAGCGGCACCTCTCTAGGCAGTGAACAACAGGCAGCACATTAGCGGAGCACGATAGGGTGGCCACAGTGTGTTCCTAACCCAGGCAGCGAAAGCCCGAGGCCCATGAAAGGTTCACTCCTCTGATGACTCCACCCCACCACCGCTGGATCTCTTGTAGACCAAAGTAGTAGACTGGTACCAATGAGTAAGGGAAGAAAAGTGCTGCTCTGCCGCACTGTGTACACGCTGGTGTGGAAACGTGGGAGGGGCCAAGGTTGATTTGGATCATTGTTGAAATTGTCAGTGCACGGGATTTCACGCACGGAACAAGGCCATAAGGTGAAGCCTTATGGCCTTGTCAATCTGGCTTTGTCATTCTTGACATTCATTTCAGGTTTACGAGTTTGCGGCTGACACCCGATGGATAGTTCAGTGAGAGAGAAGTTAACTGAATTGCAACTTGCAGCCAGGTATAGAACTTTTAATTGCAAGTTCATTTTTATTGAGACATAATGTTGAGCTGTTTCTATTTAAGGGACAGAAAGTAAAGCAGACTATTTGTCAAGCTAATCTAATCTAATATGCAAAATGAACTGTGTTGTAGACATATGTTTGGGGGTTTTAACATATATAAAAGGTGTTATTGTATTGCCTTTGATACAGTAACACCTTCCCCATTTTTTTATTGGCTAGTTAAATAAAAATTACTTGAATAAGGAACTACAGAATGTAATTATACGAGAGAGGATTAGGGCCACATGTGATTAGTTTTGGTTAAATCTTGAGTTGAAAGTCAGAACTCAGAGATTAAAGTCCGAATTCAGATATTAAAGTCAGAATTCAGAATTTATTCTCAGAATTCTGACTCTAAACTCAGAACTCGAAAGAAAATCCCATGTGGCTCTAATCCTCTTCTGTCTACGGGACACGTCAACCACGTAAAAACTTGCTTACATCCGACTTCTTCGGTCTGTGTGATGTTTCCGTCCTGTATGTGCACTCGCTGAGTTCCTTATAAGGAACTTCAATCTTTAACCTCTAAGATTTACCCTGTGAGATTGGTCCGAATTCTGCTTTATTCTCATAATTCTGGCTTTAATCTCAGAATTCCGACTGTTAGCTCAGAATTCTGACTAATGTCGCTGAATTTGGTCTTTAAACTCAGAACTCAAAAATCTATGTGTTTCCCTAATCGTCTTCCATTTCATTCTATGGGTTGGGTGAGTTTATTTGAAGTTATGTACCGCATTCCTCTACTTCCTTTCCTTTGACATTCCTTTGAACCAGGGGTCTCAAACTCGCGGCCCGGGGGCCAATTGAGGCCCACAGGATGATATTTTGTGGCCCCCTACTTGACATCAAAGTTTAGTGTTAGTGCGGCCGGTGCATTGTTGTCAAACGCACATTTTTGCTGAGTGGCTTGCCACGCTTTTTTATCACTTGTGATAGGATGACCAGATGTCCCGGTTTTGCCGGGTAAGTCCCAATTTTGAGTTGCGTGTCCTGAGTCCTGACAAAAGCCAAAGGACGCTATAATGTCCCAGTTTCCACCAACCGCTATGAAATGTCCACTGTTGTCACCGATTATATAGCCAACGTGATCTAATTATAGCCCGATCCTTAACTTAGATCTGGTCAGTTGTGCTCCATTTTTCTGTGGAATGGCCCCCAGGTAAGTTGAGTTTGAGACCCCTTGCTCCAAACTGTTGTCATTATTACTGGAGGCTGGATATTTTCTGTTGTACCTTCCCACCTGGTAGGTTCTCCAGCATTTTTGGACCACACTAAGGGTGAAAGAATTTTAGAAGCTTTCAGAAGCTGTTCTATAAACTGTTGTTTTACCAACAGCCCTCCAATTAGCAGGGATGTTCATGAAAGGAGCTTAAAATAATATCTTGAAGGCGTGTGTTTTTGGGTTGGTACATTTGTATTTTTTTTTGATGATTTGAAAGACTTGCATAGTATGATTTTGAGCTGCAAAAAAAAGTGCTTTAGTGTCAAAAAAAAAAGGTCATTAACTGCACATTTACAGTGGCCACCTTTTGTCTTTATGTTTGTATGATTATAGAAAATATTACAAATTACACAACAATCATAATTTATATGGCATACCTATGTATTGATTTTTATTATTTAATATAAAAGAAGCAAGGCAATAAGACAGCAAATAGCTCATTGTAGGAGTAATATTTAACACATCAATAGAGTTAACTTAAATCACTTGGTTTGGTCAAATGAACGACCCAGCATTCTGGGTTAAATGTCCAAACCCAGAACTTAGGTCAAACCAACCCAGGGCATGCTCTTGCCCATAGTTGCCCAGCGGTGGGGTTAAATCCGTTTTTTTGTGTGGTTTATATTCAGCCTTATCTATTAAGCACATTTGGCCTTCTATGCAGATTGCTGTGGTAAGATACTTTAAACATACTCAATTCAAAATACAAAACAATGATAATCAAGTGTATTAATCTATTTTGCTATACTATACTCTGTGAATTTTACTAGGTCTGCTTATTTTGGGGTGAAGTAGGCCTAGTGTTGGTATATCTTGGTATATGAAACCGAAAATAGTGGATTCCCCTTAATTATGACATACACGTTTAAGCTGGAAATCCAGCCTCTACTAGACTGCAGAAGATGCAGATATCACATGTAAGTGCTGTCCTTCAAATAAACATTAAATATCTACTGCATACATATTCATGTTGTGTGCTGTAAATTTGTTTCAAGACCATTTGCTTTTAAGTTGAACCACTCACACACACACACACGCACGCACACACACACACACACACCTACACACGCGCACACACACACACACACACACACACACACACACACACACAGCTCGCTTTATTTACTTTTTTCTTTGTCAATGACACGCTCATGCTGATGGCAGCCTAGTGGGCGGGAGTATAGTAGGTGCGTCATCACTAGTGGGCGTGGCTATAGTAGGGGCGTCATCCTAGTGGGCGGGGGTATAGTAGGGTGCGTCATCTACTTCCAATAAAAGACACGACAGAGTCGCCCGCCTCCGCTCTACCGGCAATTCATTGCATGCGACTGAAACGTGACGGGTCATTCAAACGAGATCTTTCTGGATTTTGAGAAACATTTATTAAGTCCCGTAGTAGAGATGTTTTGAGGACAGGTCGGGGTCTATCCCAGCTAATCTTGTTCATCAACGGAGAGTTATTCAAACATCTGCCTTTCATTTCCTGATCCCGCGCTCGCTGTCGTACTTTAATCCGCGGGATAATTAGCTCTCACGCTAGAAGCTTCCATTTAAAGGATAAAGAAAGACAACGTGTGGTGAGTGGCCATGTTATGATTCATATATAATATTTAATAAAGGATATATTAAATGTGATGACTGCGGTACTAACCTTCCGATCCGAATAGTGCGCTAACGTGTTAGCCCGGTGCTAGTAGCATCCTAGCTAAGGGATGCAACGGACCTATGTCCTGTCAGTGGACCTTATCAACACTTAGTAACTCACGGTTAACTAACTGGTTGGTTCATGAGTTCATTCATTGTAACAAATGACTGCCTCCCTCGGGGTCAACCTTACCTAACCAGTAACCTGAGACTTCAATGGCTGCTCGTTGCCTCTCATCCGCTCAGTTGAAAGAAGTAGCTTAGAAATACAACAAACCCAGCCAGCTGCTTCATGCTATAGCCAGCATACATCCAGTCTCCATGTAGCGTATAACGTGGTGGCGTCACAGCGCTTCTTCCTCTGCCTGTGGAGCCGGGGGAAGTGTTGCTCTGATGAAGAACAAATAACGGTTACATCTACTCTATAGTTAACTAGCAGTGTCGGTGGTCCGGGCGACGACAACCTTTTTAGATGTAGTAATACTAGTAATGATAAACATGATGATAATCATTTTGGTAATCGAAGATTCATTTGGCTCGTGCTGGACGTCTCTTATGAATTTCAGCACGTGCACATGAAAGCCGATGACCTATTAATAATGAATGATCATTCGTAATCAATCTTCCATGTAGACGGCATCGGACCATCTAACAACGCTATGCTAACCCTTAATGAAAGGACCATGTAATTCCAAAGTAATGCTTGTTAAACTGCCTAAATATAAACAATCGATTATCTTCTGCGACATTGGTTATAAATGGCTACCGGGGAAGTTTGCGGGAAAGGCAGATAGGGGGCTCTCTTCAGCATAACAATGGAGGTTCTTCACCCAAAGTCCACTGTTGGCTGTACAGTCTTCCCCAAGACGCCGCTGAACCAGATACTATGCTCGGTCTGTTGCTATGGGCCTGTACATCAATGAAAGTACTCTTCTTTTCTGTGTTTCAGGATGCACCTCCATTCACCCAACCCTAACCCTACTATTGCATGATGGCCAGTAGATCAGATTTTGTGATTGCCCAGAACCAAAGTACTGGCAAAATAATTAGCATTACAGGATAACAATACGCCCACACTAATTTACCTCGTATTTATTTCTAGCCTTATTGGGTTATAGTTTACAGTATTTGGAGTCCTCATTTAACTGAGAGGCCTTGGACTCTGCCTATTTATTTACCTTGATACCTCTTATTACAGTAGCTGCTTCTAACAAATCAGCGGGTTCCCATACATTTGATACTGCTAAGATTCACTTTGTGAAGCCTATATTTACATCACGCACAATGGCTTCAACAACCATGGCTACACTACTCATCGTGGGCACGGCCGCCCTGGCCACCCAGGGCCCCATGACCGACTACATGTGGCTGCTGATCGTGGGCTTCATCATCGCCTTCATCCTGGCCTTCTCCGTGGGGGCCAACGACGTGGCCAATTCGTTCGGCACGGCGGTGGGCTCAGGGGTGGTCACCTTGCGGCAGGCGTGCATTCTGGCCACCGTGTTCGAGACGGTGGGCTCGGTTCTGCTCGGGGCCAAAGTCAGCGAGACGATCCGCAAGGGCATCATAGACGTGGGGATGTACAATGGCTCCGAGCACGTCCTGATGGCCGGGTCGGTCAGCGCCATGTTTGGTGAGTTCAGCCCGGGCGTGACGTCTGGCGTATGGCTTGATTAGCAGTTGGGAAAGGACAAATCAAGACCTGGGAGATTACATTTGTGCGTCAGGTTGTAGTATTACAATGTAGGTATGCATAAAAGTAGTGGCAATACACATTATGTTATTCTATCATTCACAATAAATGTATTAAAGGATTGCATTGTTGCGGTGTCCTTTCTATTCAGGGTCTGCCGTTTGGCAGCTGGCCGCATCATTTCTGAAGTTGCCCATTTCTGGAACACACTGCATTGTCGGAGCTACCATCGGCTTCTCCCTCGTAGCTAGAGGATCACAGGGAGTGAGGTGGCTGGAACTGCTTCGAATCGGTGAGTCATCGCCCTCATGGGACCCACGATGCCCTTTGTTCACTGGTGATTTAGGAAAGGTTTTTAAATGTAATTGGCTCCAAATAAAATCCTGTTGTATGGCATTTTGAGTACAATGTACAAAACTAGTATCAACGCAACTGGGCGAGCATTATACTCTATTTTATTACACTGTTTTGTTTGTTTTTATAACGCTTAATAACACAATTCTGTTTTATTTTACTACAGTAGTTTGTTTTTATGACCCTCATCTGTTTTTTTCCGTTCCAGTTGGCTCATGGTTCCTGAGCCCCCTGTTGTCTGGTCTCATGTCTGCTGTTGTTTTCTGGTTTGTGAGAAAGTTCATCTTGCATAAGGTGAGCTTCCTAATTCCCAGATTACACAAGAAACCTGCAAAACAATGTCTTGACGATTTAGTAACAATAGAGCACACTGGATGGTGCTGTGGTTGCCTCCTGTAACGCAGTTTTGAATTGCAACGAAAGAAGGCTATGAAAGTTCTGACGGTGCGTTCTGTTGTCCCTGTAGAAAGATCCAGTGCCCAACGGACTCAAGGCCCTCCCAGCCTTCTATGCACTCACCATGGGGACAAACCTATTCTCCATTATGTACACTGGAGCTCCGAGTGAGTATCGCAATGCTACGTCTTTACCTCTGCATGCCTGCCCACAGCCAAAGCTCAAAATACACCCCTCCCTCAGACAGATGGATGCCCAACCTTATTCCAAACCAAACCAGAATGTTTACCCTTTCACAGTAGGCCTGTTTATTTGAACGTGTTTTTGTGGTGGCTTCCTGTGGTACGATGTGGGTCATAGTTAAAGCTTTAAGAGATGAAAAACAGGAAATGCATCAAGCTTTTATAGGATATTTAACTTTTATTGTTGACGTCAAATGTTTCTTTCAAACCTTTTTTGTTTGTTGTTGTTTTGGAATGAAAGTGGGAAAACAGAAGTTAAGAGGTTGTATTGATGACTCCAGTAGGTCAATTAACTTTCTGCATTGCTGAGTAATAAACCAGGTCCTGCCATTTCTTCAGAATTAAATGAGCAACTTTTGCTCCTTGTGTTTTCTTCTCTCTACAGGGCCTAACAGTTCAAGAAGTTAGCTGGCCTGGGCCATTTAATGGCGGCTACAGGCCAGAGTATGACCAGATATCATGCACTCATGTGTATGTGCACACACCTCACCCTCTTTCACACAACATATCCCACTCAACGGACCATAGCCTTGCTGAGTCCAATACACTTGAGTCACATCGCCCTAGAGCTCTTCACACATTAGCCTTCACCCAGTAGGCACGAGGACCCGAACTCGGGGTTACATTCAAGAGACTGCCGTAGATTTCCATAAACGTATCTGATGCTGGGCCCTTTATTGTTGTTGCAAGCATTCAAACATTTAGAATGACTCAACTAGTTCAAACCCGATTTTTACACTGGTCCATCCCCCGCATAGGCAGGCTCATGTATTTTCTGAAGAGAATAGACACAAAGCAGCCATTATCCCAAGGGTTTCAGGAACACTAAACGACCCTGATTAGTTATAGTAGGTGTAATCCACCTTTGTGGATTCAAGAATGGCATAATTTAGACGGAGATGAGTTCCACTTCGACTACTTTAGGTTGAGTCTTAGAAAGGCTTTCATGACGGGCTCTAAAAGTCAGCATTAATCCTACGCTGAGGATGTGATTGGATATTGGGTTGCTACAGATGAAAGCGACAAATGTCCATTGCTCCGAATTTTACTGCAGCCCAACAAGAGGTTGTTATGACAACATATGTTGCATTATTCATGAAGACCTCTTTGGTACTCGTAGCCTAGATAAAACTAAAGAGAAGTTTGATCAGGATGTGAGCTGCATTGCCCAAGGGCTAGGTTTAGGGAAGTGTCTGAACTGTGTTTACTGCACTCTAGAACCGACTATTCGGGCTTTCCGTTTACGCCATGCCACATGTGGTTGTAGGGGCATAATGTTATGGGAACATACTGTACTCACTGCTGTACAGAAGTCCCCGTTTCTCATTACCCAACCACACCCCTTATTCATGGACTCCCACGTATTTCTAAGTCACATAATGATCACCCTTTATCATCGCAAGTAAACTACTGCAGGAGAAACCTATAACTAAAGATTTTATGTACTGCAGTCGAGTGACTTTAAAGCCGTGTTAAACTTTAAGTGGAAGCAGAGATGTTCTATATACACTTGGAGAAAAACCACCAGGACAGGTCTAGTTGCCTCCCATGTGTCCTCATCCCAGGTATAAATCGTCTGATATTTGCAAGTCAAATCTCCCTGACTGGCCTGTGGCTTGGCAAGCGTAATGAGCACAGCCATGTCAGTATTCGTGGAACTAGATCTGCTGTCTATGCTAAATTTTACACTTGCTCAATCAGCTTTTCCTTTCATAATGGTGTACAAAACGGTATGTTCTGTTTCATACTAATCATAACATTTCAACCGCTTCACAACACATCGGCAGACGTCAATGCGCCTTAGCTGGAATGCAAATTTTCTGCCTGGTTTCCCCTTTGAAAAACCGACACGGCAGGGCTTTGCTTAGTGGACCTGAAGCCATCGTCGACGCACTGCTAATCACAGCATAGTGCTGGGGAATGAACTCAGCCGTAGACGACAAAACCTTTGTGGTTAGCTTATTATAGTGCTAGCTGTTTACCGTTCAGTTATCAATAAGGTGTACAGTGATTCGTTTTGAGGCTTTACATTTAAGGGATTTCCTTTTGAGCAGTCTATAGGAATGGGACTAAACAAAGCGGAAAAAACACGAGTCATAAACTATCTTAAAAGAAAATAACTAAAATAGGGGTGTGATGAGCTGGCTTTACAGGAGGGAGGGGGTGGAGGGAGCGTCACAAAGCCCTTTATTGTGTAACATGGGCCACGAGACGGTAAAGTTAGAGGGACGGGCTTGGAGTGTGGGTAAATTCCACTTCCTGAGCGATCTCATTCATTCCTGTGCATGACTGTGGTTTGGACTAGCCACCTTTTGTGTAGGAGTGCTCCTCGTAAATCAAGCCTGTTTTTTGTTTTCCCTGCTCCTGTGTGTTTTATAAAGATCTGACCCACATCTGCCTTTATTACACAATAATCTACTCAGTCCCAAATGCCCTGAATCTCTAAGGAACTATTTTCAACCCCTCCTCTCCCACTTGCTCTCTTCTTAATGTTCCGGCCGCCCCTGGGCTTAACATCCCCTTGTTAATGACTTCCCAATGATGGCGGCTGGTTTGACACACACCTGCTTCCCCTCTGAAGCTCATGGGGGACATGCCTCAGCTGTTGGAGGGGGAAGGTCTCTGTCCCAGCCTCTTGCCACCGGTGCCCTTGAGACCCCCCTCCCCCCCATTACCGAGGGCATTGAGTTAAGACTGCGTAACTAAATACACATGACACATGGGATGTTCAGTGGCTGCAGCGTGTGAGAGCCACGACGTGGTGAGCAGCGCACCTCGGACTACTGGCCTAGCCAATTACCCACGAGGAAGCCTCATATCTCAGTCTCTGGAATCTTCCGTTTGTTTTTGACAAACAGAAAGAATACATTTTTCCACTCGGGATGGCTGAGGGCACCGTACCACAAGAGGCTGGGATGTTCTTCCCTTATTAAAGCAACCTGCTGACTTGCAGTCTCCTTATGACAACGGTGGCATCGCGGGGTGTTAGAGCCCTGCCAGGCATGCGCTGCGCTGCACTGCGACCGCCCTCAGCTCCCGATGCACATACTGTACTGCAGCCTTGGCACGTGGTCGTCCTTGACTCGCTCGCCTCCCCCCTTTATTCTTTCCTCCTCTCCCGTCGGCCTCATGTACCCGTGTAAGGAATGCATTGTCCATGTGCAGGAAACTGTGTGTCACGACAGCCCAACGGCACAGTCACCCTTTTCTCTTGTGGGTGTCGTTAGACCTGTTCACTTGTGGTGTCTAATTGCACATGGTATATTACACTGGTGGCACAATGTGACTTTAGCCTTGAACACCCCTGAGAGATGCTTTATGATGGCCAGGATTCACAGTAGCTCTGTCCTCCGCATGGTTAATTTACAGATCAATGTGGATCACTTATTTGATGCCTGGGATCTTCTTGTCTTAGAATAGTCATTTTAACCTGTATTTTAATTTTATTTTGGTTTTATTTTTTAAGTAGTTTTAGGCTTAGATTTTTTTTTGTGGTAGCATTCCGCTGCTATGGTTCTTAAAATGCCTTTCTCTCCGTTTTTCCTCTTCTCGTGTGTTTATTTGTATTTGTTTCCCCTGGGACTCATCAGTGCTGGGATTCGACAAGTTCCCATGGTGGGTCACTTTGCTCATCTCCCTGGGCTTCTCCTTGGTCACTGCCCTGGTGGTGTGGTTCATCGTGTGCCCGTTCCTCAAGAAGAAGATTGAACGTAAGTAGTCCTACCAGCGTCTCAGTTCAGGTGACTCACTGTGACTAGGACTTTTTTTTTTAACAACTATCCAGGACTGCTTTTGAAAGGCAAGCGCGTGCGCGCACGCACACGCAAGCACACACAGCTACCTAAGCAAGCGATTTGGTCCTTCATGTTTAGTGTCAATCCGTTCATTTTATGAGCTTAGCCTAGTTCTGAACAGGGTTCTGTTGTTATAATGGAGGTGTTCCAAAGAAGAGATTTGTATAAAAGGACTAAGAGTAATCCTGATGAATAAACGCCACGTAGCCCCTCTACACAATGCATCCAGTGTGGTTGTACAAAATTAATGGCCTAGATTAGCTGATTTAAAATGGTGCGTCGGACGGCACCTAGTTAATTTACTTTGCAAATATTTAAACAAATACAAGACTAGCATCTTAAGGTCCATACTTTGAGGATGTTCCCTAAATAGTTGTCCCAATTCTACCTAAGAGTATTGAGCCAGCCATCTCCAGATATAGCAGTAGCACAGTGGTCTTTGAGATCAGACAGCGTTTTTTTAAATCTGACAATACCATATTGATTCACATTGTTTGCATGAGTCAAGGTCGGAATTTGAAGCTTAATCTTGGGAGTCGTGATCTGTCTGGGTTTCACTCCCGTCTCCTAGACCGAAGCTTCCTAATTGGGTCATGGTAATCTGCTAATTGGCCTTTCACACTTGAACAGAAATAGCAACAGGTTGACATGGAACGGTAACATAAGCCAATGCGGCAGGGTTTTTCCGGTAAGGCCTTGGCTCCCAACGACTGGCATGTGATGTTGTAATTCAATATCACTTATCGTAGCACATCACATGAGCCAGAAGCTTGCATTGATCTATTACAAGGTAGCTGCTATGATTGACTTGAGGTACCTGGTTGGTGCCGTCAAATGACTCAAAGACGTGACTGTTCGTTCCCTCCTCTGGTGAGGCAACCGCACACAGCTGCTCATATTACACTACGTGTCACGCGACTAACCTATGCCCTTTCCCCCACCAGGAGATCTGAAGGCGTCCAGCCCCTCCGAGAGCCCCCTGATGGAGAAGAGAGAGCTCCCGGAGCCCCAGTGCCCCATCCTCAAGCCGGCCCCCACTCCTCCCCCAGCCCCCGAGAGCGACTCCGCCCAGCCCGTGGCTGAGGAGCGGCGGGTCGCCTTCAACATCGGAGACTCTGACGACGGCGACAAGGAACGCAAGGTCGGGTTCGCCATCGGAGACACGGACGAGAACGACTACAGCGCTGCCAACGGTGGTGAGCGGTTGAAAACAACATCCTATAGGCCATCGTTTTTGTCGTCATTTGGGACATGTTTAACCCTTGCTTTCCTGTGTTTACCAGGTCCCCCGAAGCCCCAGGCCAACGGCGCGCCGGCCATCTCCGCCAACCAAGCCCAGTTCAACCAGCAGGTGCAGTTCTCCACCCAGCAGGCCCACATCCCCAGCAACGGCTACAGCCACTACCACACCGTGCACAAGGACTCGGGCCTGTACAAGGACCTGCTGCACAAGCTGCACCTGGCCCGCGTGGGCGACTGCATGGGCGAGGCCGGCGACCGGCCCATCCGCCGCAACAACAGCTACACCTCCTACACCATGGCCATCATCGGCATGCACGGCGACTTCAAGCACCGCGAGGGCGAGTTCCACGACGGCGCCAAGGCCCCCGGCGGCACCGCCGGGCAGGACAGGAAGCGCATCCGCATGGACAGCTACACGAGCTACTGCAACGCGGTGGCGGAGCACGCCGCCCCCGAGGGCGCCGAGGAGGCGGACGTCACCCTGGAGATGGCCCAGGCGGAGGGGGCCGGCAGTCACAGCTCCCTGGAGGAGGACCGGCTGGAGAAGGACCGCCCCGAGGTGTCCACCCTCTTCCAGTTCCTGCAGATCCTCACCGCCTGCTTCGGCTCCTTTGCCCACGGCGGCAACGACGTCAGGTACCTTCGGGGCTTTTCTTTCCGCGTGTCGAAGTGGACACACTGCCAACCAAAGCCGTTGCTATAAATGTGTCACTGTGCTTTTGACTGCCAGGAGGCTGGATTGAGTTCCTTGTCCCAAGTGCTCAACAAGTTGTATCTCTGTTGCAGTAACGCCATCGGCCCGCTGGTGGCGCTGTGGCTGGTCTACACCAGCGGCAGCGTGGAGTCGGCCGAGCCCACGCCCATCTGGCTGCTGCTGTACGGAGGAGTGGGCATCTGTGTCGGCCTGTGGGTGTGGGGCCGCAGGGTGATCCAGACCATGGGCCGAGACCTCACGCCCATCACCCCCTCAAGGTGCCCGCACCACACTGACCCGGCGCAGCTTCCTGTCCAGACAGGACTCTACACACTGACCTGGGACAGCCTCCACTACAGACGGGTCTGGTATGCCACGTTTCCTCTTGAGCGGTTCGGTGCGGCTCGGGTGTCGCTGGTGGAAACGCTAGCCGGATTTGGAGTGTCCGAGTTGTCCCCCTCCGAGCCAGCCCGACCGAGCTGTTCCGCCCGGTGGAAACGAGGCATTGGCCTCTGTCCCAGGACTCTTACCCACTGTCCATGGGCAGCTTCCGGGCCTGACAGGACTTGTGCTGTGTTCCAATATCCAACTTCCACGAGTACACTTAAACTTAGTATACTATCCGCACTCACTAAGTGCGCTAATTTTCAGATGTCAGTGTTGTTCCAAATCGAATACTCCGTGGTGCACTAACCGGAAATTGCGATCATGACTGCCGTCGCGGCTCCTCCCCCGCAATAAACATCCCGCTTAGAATGTTGAAGTCTTTACTCCTAGCAGCTATAAAAAGCTATAAAAGCTGTATAAAAGCTATATTAAAGCTGTATAAAAGCTATGTGGAACATGCGCCGACTTAGGCTCAGCCTGGCTCCGCCCTCTTCTGCTAAGATGGCTGCCGCTGAGTACGAAGAGTGTACATCGTTTCTACACTTCGCGGTTTGACCGTTTTGAGTGCACCATCCGGGTCCTTTCGGTACACTTATTTTCGCCCGATCTTAATCGGAACGCCCTGCTTACTCAGACTAGTACGGGTAGTATGGATATTGGAACACGGCATCGGGTCTGCTGTCCCGCGGCAGCTTCCGGTCCTGACACACTGACCCAGGCAACGCCCTGTTCAGACAGGACACTTACCCACTCTCCCTGACCACTTCCTGTCCAGACATGAGTCATACCCAGTATCTTATATTAGCATCCCTACTCAGACACAGTCTTC
>OOFH01075744.1:0-17672 GCA_900323355.1 Merlangius merlangus | reverse complement strand
TGGACGTTTTTACGCTTGCAGGCTGCAGAGAGGAGAGGAGAGGACGGGAGAGGAGAGGAGAGGAGAGGGCATGGGAGACTATAGGGAGTCTTCTAGAGAGGGTCAAAGCCGAATAGTATGGCACAAGCGAGTGAGTCAGCCCCCATCGTACCCCTCCCAGCCCTCCTCAACTCCCCTCCCCTGCCCTTCCTCTCCGGTGCCCATTATGCCAAGGGGAAAGGCAGCGGTGTGCCGTCCTCTGGGGACGAGAGGAGAAGACGACTCATCTCCTCCGCTCCTCTAACGCTGCACAGCGCTCTTCTCTCTCTCTTTCTAGTTATCTCCCTCCTTTGACATCTCAACTTTCTCTGTTACGCCCGACCAATCCCCTTGATCAGTCTCAAAGCCCAGCCTGCAGCTCAGAGTCCCATCCCAGCAAAGCCTGCTCTTCATCACTCGCACTCCAGTGTTCATACGGATTCTTCAGAGACGCGCCGGGGGTTGACTCCCTTTGATTCAACCTGGAAATATTCGTAGTAAAGCCCTAATGACGTGGTCGTCGGGATGAATGTGCAGCACATCTATCCTCATGTGTTCTCTCTGCGATCGCCTTTACAGGTTAATTATGGGTCAGGCGGTAGAGCGCGGTGGTCCACACAACTAGAGGGGCTGTTGCTATGACACTTGATTCCTTTTAGCGGAACATCTGAACCATCACTTTCTCCTGGCAAGGAGGCTATTTATAAGGTTACACAATTGAAACGTTGCAATCGATGTACCATCAACATCCATGAGAAAAGGATTTACAAGGGTTATACAATATTAGACAGCACCCATATGGCATTAAACATTATATACCGTTGTGTATAAATACATCAGCTAGGGGGCTGTGAGTGATACACACTGTGTAGCACTGGGGCCGCTGACAGTATTACGACACAATAAACCCAAAACTGGGGCGTAAAACCGGACGTCACAGGTCTTCATAAACCAACACACCAGCCCTAAACTGTCCAAAGTTTTACACAGCAACTCCTCCAGCTCAAACTTTTAGCAAGGCTGCCTTCTGACATCATGCAACCCTAATCCCTCCTCGACCCTCAAACTGCTGTATTTGTATTCTGCCGCACTAGAGCCCTCAGCCCTGACAAAGGGACTCGCGCTCCTCCTCGGTTTTGAGGGGAAATGACAGGACATTTCCTCGTTTGAGGCTAGCAGGATAATAGAAACAGGTATGCCCTATCTACGGTGGGGAGGAAAAAATCGTTGAGGCAAAGACATAAAAACTGTGATGTCGTATTGTTATCGAAAGCATGTAGCACCTAGCCTGTAGCAAGCGTTGTTTACCTAGTAGCTATTAGTATTACTGGTGGCACAGTGCTTAGCACTGTTAGCGTGCAGCTCCAGAGACCAGGGGTACAGCTTGCAGACATGCAGATTAGGCTAATTACACCCATAAATTGCCTGTGTGTGTTTTAAGATGACCCTGCGGTAATCAAGTCTTCCACGAAAGATGTCTCTGCTTATAAGCCTGTAAGATGGGTAAGGCCTAGCTTAAGGGCCTTTTACGTGTAATGAGCTATCTAGCCATCAAAATACATATGTATGCATGTTTTAAGAGCCTTTGATAAACAAACAGCTAAATATACTTCACTTTTCAGCTATTTAGTAAACATGAAGTGAGTATTTTAAGAGGCTATTATGTATACCACTGTGTCTAACATAAAATGTTGTTTATTTGTATAATGTTTGTGTGGTTTGTTTATTGTCTGTCTTACTGACTTCTCGTCTTTCTATTGCAGTGAAACAAGCGCTGCCGAAATCAAATCCCCCTCTATGTGTAAACAATCTTGACTCAGATATTGTATATTGGTCCACATCCTGCTCCCTAAATCTGATTCTCTGGGCTGGATCCTAGTTTATTTTGTGATGTCAGGCGCAATGCTGCACAGAATTGCATTTTTATGAATAGGAATCAGGAGTCGTGCACAGCAATCAAGAGAGTGCAGTGCTATTTCAACCTGACAGCACGAGTATGGCACAGCAGTACTGCCCACACACAAGGATATACACGCACCCACACACACACCCAAGGAATGGAGCACGTGCACACACGCAAAGACAATGATTTACGCAAACACGCGCACATGCTGACAAGCACACTCGTGGAAAGGAGAGGCCGTAAACAACAGGCTCCATTCGGAAAACCGTACACCCTAATTCCCCAACACCAGGGGCAAATAAACATCTCTCCCCATGCCGAGGACTATGGTGAAATATGCAACAGTGCATCAAATCCATGCAGCCCAGGTATTACATGAGAGCCCTCAGCCCCGTCCATCAATGTGTGAAAGATGCTTACATCGACACGGATGGAACATACAGAGTTCTGTCGGGTTCCTTCAACGGCCTCGCAGCTTATTTGTCGGTTATTAGTTGTGTTTGGTGAGCGATGTTATGAGCGCCCGCCACCTCTCTGCTCCAGCCCTGCCACCCCTCCTGTGGTGTGCCGGTTTGATAACCCGTTCAAGGGGGACTGTGACGGATCGGGCCTGGACAGAACTAATTTCAGCTGATGGCACACGCAGCCTCAGAGACCGCATCTATCATCAATAACAGACACACAGCGGCCTCTGTGGTAATGGAGAGCACAAAATGGAGTTTGACTTCTGGATGGCACAGATTTCATGAGTCTAAAGGCAACATTTCAATGGAGATTTATGTTCAGAAATGTTGGCTACCATCCGAAAAGTAGTGTGAAATTTGCATTAAATGTATAAATGATTTACACATGGTTTGTCTTGAGACTAGTAGAGTAAAGCCTGTACAATTTGTAGATGTCTAAACATACCTCACTGACATCCATAGATTGTGTTTCCAGGGTATACTGCAGTATTTACTGCTGACTTGGATTGTACAATAAAAAAAATCTGTTTACTTAGTAAGTTTTGGGAAATACACTGAGTTCCCTGGAATTCTTTCAACTCTTGGTGAACTTTTGGGCTAGCTCTTATAAATTCATTTCCCAATCTCAGATGTTCAGGTATTTCAGCATCAAAGCACAGCGCAAGCCCAGAGATCTAGGGGAATGGATCTATTGAAAGGTTTATAGCCCACATTTTTACTGGGAAAGGCAAAAAATGCATGGATGGTTGCATTAAATACCACATCATTCCACACAAGCACATACCAAAGTTGATTTCATCATAATATTAATAATGGTATTAAAATTCATGTTTGGTAATCGGACAGAAGAAAATACCTGCAAGACAGTATTAGTATTAACAGCATGTCTTCGACTGATAAACATCAAACTGTCAAACCCATATCTAAATGTTTTGATTCAATATGACTTTAAAATAAAGAAGGGATTAGAAAACGCCCATTTTCTAGCTACTTTTTCTCATGGGAATGTATGAAATTCGATTTACCATCATTTTAGGAGACATAGGTCTTCATAATGTTTAAATTAAAATGATACACCTTAATGGTATTCATTACAAAAATGTCATGCAATTGAGTCTGGCTTTAGCGAGTCAATAGATCATCCCTTTGAATGTACCAACTGCTATCATGTGCAATTTGACTGTTAAACTTTGATACCACAGAATGACCTGCTATACTTTGCAACCATTTGGGTCATTGACAGTATAGAACTACTGATTAGTCGCCAATTTTTTTTTGGGCTTAAACGCATGTTTATTAACATCAACGCCATAAGAGGTTGACCCTGACATAATTAAAAATGTAACATTTTTATTTACAGCGCCTCTGAACTTGGAATGCGTCCAAGCATAAAAATTAAGCAAGTTTATGTCCAGCTCTTGCTATTGCTCCAACGTTCACTGATGTGTTATATCCCAAACCAATATAGGGATAATTTTACAATCTTTTTTGCATTATTATATTACAAAAACTATGATCGTGTCGTGTTATTTACCTTTATATTATTGATTGCAACGATCATATAGCCTAGTGGTCAGTTGCAATGGCGACGAGCAGCGCTGCTCCGTGTTGTCAACACCTCTGCCTGCGCGGTGTACCTAGAAATGCTCTTGGAGCGTTGGACCCCATGCACGACCATCATTATGAACATAAGATGCTATAGGTCATTATACATTTTCTAAGGGAAAGCCGTCCTTAAATTTGCCATTAAAGAATAAGGATTGAAAACATTCCCAGAGTGAATGCATTGCAAATGCCTTAAAGTGCATCCTGGGATCCCCCCTCAGTTTGGACTGATATTTAAAATAATTGTTAGCAAGTCCCAATACAGTCAATGGGAAAGGTCAGGAATACTCAAAAGGAAAAATTAACTGAAGGAATTAACCCAAATTGAAAAACTTTTATTATGTCAATTACAGTAACGTTTTGCTTGAGGTCATTAGGGATACCGGTCTTTGTTCATCCTAAAATACATATTGCTAAAAGGCAAAACATGTACGAATATTTCTCATGGAAACATAAATTACCTTACCTAAATGATATTCCATTAAGGGTCCTTCTCTAAAACATGCTACAAGCCATGGAGCACTGCCCCCATCTGCGTCATGGTTGATTCACATATGGTCCAGAGTGAGAAGTGGGAAGAGAACTGTTAAAGGAAACAATACATCTTTTTTTGTTGCTGTATAGGGACTTGACTGTACATCGTTACATGCACTACACACAGTCTCAAAAAAGACGCCTCAACGAAAATGTTGAAAGTTATGGTAGACCAGCATTATTCCTGAAAGTAATCAAATATTTCAAGAGTTCTCGAGAAATATCACAATGATTATGATCGGCGTGTAAATTCCCCAGAAAATTCAAACCTGTGCTTTTCTTTTTGGCATAGCATAATACAGAAAACTACTTTAGAGTTCAATTAAAAGGAAAACAAATAATCTGAATAGTTTTCCAACAACCTATGGTGTGGCAAACCATGTGTCACTTGTGTACAACAGTACACATACAGGTAACATTACATATTATTGATCTAGCTAGAATTTTGGCAGCTCATTTAAAGTGCTGTAAGAATGACACATTAGTTTCATTTATGTTTTCTTCCGGTGGGGAGGGGCACTTAACCCAAAGTGTTAGAAAAAATAATGGACATTACTGGCAGTATTTTTCCAAATCTGGTAACCTACATTCTTTACAAAAGGAGGGCCCTTACAATTACCACCATTTTGTTATCGGAACCAATCAAAACAATGTTACGTTGTTCAGGTAAGCACAATAGAAGAAAGCGAGAATATACTCGAGTTGAGAGCAAAACAAAGCCGCCAGGCCACACACACACACCCAGCCATTTCCATGTACACGTTTTCAACACATACAGACATATACAGTGTTCCTGAGGACCAAGTTCTGCAGTAAGCCACTGCCGTTTCTCCTTTGTTTCCCAAAAAAAAAAAAAGAATGGATATATTCTACAATATATTGACTAGAAAATCTTAAAATCAAAAACATACATATTCATTTTTAACTCAATGTTACTTATGTAGACGTGGGACATGACAGAGATATGGAAGAATGGCTTTTTTTTTTCTAGTTTATATGCATCTACTCAGCACATGCATGATACTCTGGAAACATCTGAAGATCAATTAAAACAAATAAACAAATAGAACATAGGACGTAGAACGGAAAAGAGACACCAAACTAGTTTTGCGCACTGATACACGATTGCCATTTGCAATATATCAGTTTTAAAAGGACAGAACCCTAATGTTGTCGTGTCTAGTAATGACACAGATTTGTATCCAAAAACTCAATGTCTTTTAGTCAGGTTTTTTCTTTTCAATTCATCAGGGTTTTTTTGCAGGTGGCTTAAATCCAGGCTCAGTTGAGAGTATAAATGGAAGATTAAGAGGACTCCCTCTTCACAGCCAGCGAGGCCATAGCGAGCAAACAGACTGCACTAGCGTTGGGCGCTATAGTCTTCGCTAATGGGCCACCTTGGTGCTCTCAGCACCAAGTGTTAGTCCGGAACATCTCACAAAGGGAGGGTGAGCATCACATTCCCAGGCAATGACCAGCACGTCTGCATAGCTCACTTCAACGGCGTCTCCTGGAAAAACACAAAAGCAATGTTATTGCTTGGCTCAATGGTCTCAATTGATGCAGCTGGCCTTAACACCCCCAGTGCTTTTTTTCCCCTCGATATGATTGACTTGATCGAGGATATGATATTTTTTTATTGACTTAAATAACTAAACAAGCAAAAATTTAAAACATCTATTCACCCTAAGCAAATTCTGTTTATACTCTAATTAAAATATTTGAGTCGACTTAAAATGTATTAGTCAATAACACACCTGAGGCTCTTTTGTCTCCGCGACGAGCGGCTGCTCGGTTTTCACCTCCACGGTAGCCACCGTGTTGACGCTCTGCAGGCTCCTGGTGACGGGTCCCCCCACCCTCTCCCTGGTTCGCAGGGAAAAGCGCTCCTCCTTTTTCGTCTGCTGCCCAAGCGGAGAGTGGCCCTCTGGGGCCTTCTTGGGCCCCGCCTCCTTCCCCATGCGCTGTGCTTTCACAGCAGGTCGCTGCGACGGGTCACTTGGAGTTTCCGAGACCGGCATGGCAGGAGGTGGTGGTGGTGGCGGCGGAGAGTGAGCTTGGCCCTTCTTCCTCTTTTTACCAGTAGCCGCTGGTGAGGCCGGGAACGAGGCAGGTCTTTTAGGCCGGCCCACAGGAGCGCCGGTTCTTCCCTTGCTGGCCGGCAGGAGTTCAGGCTCGGCAGCACCGTAGCTGCGAGCCCGGGTCTTCCCCAGAGGTTTGGGCTCCGACTCGGGGGCGTCAGCGTCTGTGGCTTTCCTTCTCAGGCTCATTTGGGGTGCATCCTGTTTAACGTCCCCTTTCTTGCCCTTTTTCGGCTCGGGCTTCATGGGACAGCTGATGGCAATGTGTTTGCTGAGACTGGCAGGGTAGGTGAACTCGCGGCTGCAGTGAGGGCAGATGTGCGGCTCGGGGTCCTGCTCCTCCACTTTAACAGAAACCTTTCTCACACTGCTGGCCGTTTTGTTTTTCTGTGAAATCGCCTTTTGGACCAACTGGTTCTTCTTCTTATTAAGGGAACTCATTTTGGCTTTGCCAGAGGCCTCTTGATTGAAATTGAGTCTCTTCGGCTGGCCCATTCGACGGAAAGCACTTTGTCCGGCGCTGGCCGCGGCTGGCGACAAGGCCCCATTCTGTGGCTTCACTATTTGTTTAAGAGGGATGGGATTCTTCTTAGGAGTGTAGCGCTTCTTATCGCTAGCGTTCGCACAGGCTAATATGTGCTTGTGCAGCTCAGGCATGTTGTCAAAACTGTTGCCACACTTTGTGCAGCGGATGGCGGTGCTGAAGGTTTGCGGTATGTTGTGGGTGGTGAAGTTGGTGGCCGAGGCAACAGAGCCGGCGTGGGATCGGCTGTGATAGGGGAAAGGCGGCGGCTTAAAGCTAGGGTAGTGTTGATTGAGGCCGAGGCGGACGTCGGGGCCTTTGGGCTTTCCTCCCTCAGAGGCCATGATTTTTATTGTAGTGTACAGTTCCTCTGAGGAGTCTTCTGGCTCCGGCTCATCGTCTGCCGACTGTCCATTAACCTCAGGGGCCTTTTCAGTGGGCTCCCTCTCTGGAGCAGCTTCCTCCTCGCTCTCCGGTGCTGGTGTGGAGGGTCTGCTTTCCTCTTTGGCCCTGGAGGGGTCTGTGTAGTTGTGTGGCCTCAGTTTGCCACTTTCCACTGTGGTGTGTGTGCAGGTCTGACTCGGATGCAGATCCTTCTGGTGCTGCTCCAGGTTACAGAGAAAGGCAAACTCCTTCGAGCATTCGGAGCACACGAAGATCCGGCCTACGCCGTGTAGGGACGTTCGGTGAGCTAGCAGGGCCCGGGCCTCCACAAACAAATGCACACAGAATTCACATTTATAAGGCCATTCAACAGCGTGGGCAACGATGTGCCGGTTTAGAGTTTTTATGGAGGGGAATGGTTCTTCACAGACGTTGCATACAAAGGTCTTGCAGAAGGTCTCCGAATCCTCTCCCTTCTCCTTGGGAGTTTCTTTTACAGCAGGAGATGTTGAGTCATCTGCGTCATCGTGTGCATGGCTTATGTCCGACATCCCCTCCGAGTAGTGAACAGGATCCTTCTTTTTCACGGGCAGAACAACAGAGGGCGACAGCGTTGGTGGGGATGTACTGTGCGATATGGTTGTAGATGTGGGCACGGCAGGTGAGTGTGGTTGGGATGTTAAAGGCGCAGAGTCAGGGGACAAGGACTTGACATCTATCATAAAGCCAGGGTCTTGACTCTCCGGCTTGCCATTGGTCAGACCATTGTCTTGTTTCTGCAGAACTTCAGGCTCCACAGTGGGAGGCTCTGCTGGTGTGGGCTGAGTTGGGCTAGGAGTGGATGAGCTCTTTAAAGGGTCTTTGACTGGTGTGTGAGGGGCTGAATCAAGTTGCTTGTGATTCTCATCAACACTGTGCTGGACTTCTTGAGCCATCGATGTCTCCTCCTCCGTATCAGACGGCACCTCGTCCTCATTGGACCTGGGAGAGCTCTTGGGTGACAGCACCGGGAGAGGTCTGGACACAGAGCAGTCGGAGGGCTCTGAACGAGGAGAGCTAGGCATATCTGGTGGTATGGTGGGCAGAATTGGGGGAGGGGGTGTTGGGGAGGTCATGCTGGAAGTGGTGGGGGAGGAGGGGTTCATGGTGACAGGCGTGAGAGAGGGCGGCGATGGGTGGGCCGATTCTGACGTCATGCTTGGGGAGAGAGACTGAAGTGGCCCGAGGCTCGACAAGGCAGAGGGTCCCTCTTCTCCTGCCGAGGTGAGGCCTGCATACTCATTCATCAGAACCTTCTCAAGCATGCTCGTGTTTGGCTTTCTCTTCTTGGTCGGTGGCTGTGGTGGTGGATTGCCCTTCAACTCAGGATCCATGGTGCTCTTCCGCTGCATACTTAGAT
This sequence comes from Merlangius merlangus, assembly GCA_900323355.1. Lineage (NCBI taxonomy): Eukaryota > Metazoa > Chordata > Actinopteri > Gadiformes > Gadidae > Merlangius > Merlangius merlangus. The sequence goes on along the minus strand of OOFH01075744.1, from coordinate 8,761 downwards.
CCAGTGCAGAATCCCCCAGCGTCTTGCTAATTACGTCACTCCGCTTGCTGACAGAGCTGGACAGGTCCAAGGGTTGCTGATTGCAGGCATTTCCACCACAGTTGGAGGAAGACCGGTTAGACATGTCCTTTTCAGAGGTACAAACAGTATCTCCGTCCTCATGGACAGTAAGGTTCAACACAGGGGACAAGCGGTGGCCCTCCAGCTTTGGCACCTTAAGAGTGTACAAGCTTCCGACCTCCGCTTTAGAGATATCCAGTTTCTGTGTGGGACTGAGCTGCGGGGAAGACGGAGGAGAGGATGTTCTCCTCTTGAACCGACCCGAGGCCCCTGGCAGTGAGGTGACCGACAGAGGGGAGGCCAGTCTATGGCTGTCTCCTATCTGGGAAATGGAGGACTTCTGACTGTCCTGTGACTGAAGGAGCTGTTTCAGCTTAGGGGAAAGATAGACTGTTTTTTCTTTTTGAAATGCTAAAGATTCAGTGGACTGGGAGAACAGTCCACCTACTAATACATTTGATGAGGAAGAGGTTGATGATGATGATGAGGAAGAAGATGCAGAAAATCCTGTTTCATTTTCCATTTTGAGAGATGGAATAAGAGGCGGTGTCGTAGTTCTCCTTTTTGATGTTGGCTGACCGAGGTTGGACACCAACGGTTTTCCAGCAATAGGTTTGCTCTCCACTTTGAATGCCTGGCTGATTTGATTGGGGCTGATTATCATTGCGTCAAGGCCAAACAGTGCTGCAGACCTAGAATTGACCTCTATCACCTCACAGTTGCTAACTGAACTGGTTGACAAAATCTTTCCATCAATGTAGAAGCTCAGATTTTCAGAGATATTTTTGGATATGTCCACTACATATTCATCTCGGTCAGCCTCGTCTTCTGTGTCGGCGCTGGGCACATAGACAGGGGGGGGGCTGCCACTGGGGGACTCATTTGGCAGCCTCTGGACAGACACTTCCTGGGGCAGCATGCCTTTCCTGCGTACACCCTTTGGCAGTAAGTGGCGCTCGTGTATTCTTCGCTGGTGCCTTCGCATGTTGGTGTGAGTGCCAAAGGCCTTATTACAGTATTTACAGGGATGCAGTTCCTTGGACTCACCATACTCTTCCAATGTAAAAGGTCGGTCGGTTTCAGGCCTAGACTCTTTCTTTGCCAACTCAGGGATGGGCTGATGCGCTACTGGAAATTGAGAGCCTATGGCTATGTAATTGGTCGGACTTGTGTATTCAGGACTTGAACCACCAGCCTTTCCTCCTGAACTAAGGAGATTGGCAGTTCCTGCCAAGGAGCCGGGCTTCTTCTTAGCCCCACTCTCATGCCTTCTCTCGTGCCTCCGCCGTCCAACCTGTGAGCCAAAGGACTTTCCGCAGTAGCGGCACTTGAAGAGGTGTGTCTGTTGGTTGGCTGTGGTGTGAATGTGTATGTGTCGCTCAAGACCCTGTTTGGTGGAAAAGTGGCGCTCACAGTGCAGGCATGGATGAGACTCTCCCTGGAGGTCACCTTCAAGGTCGCCGTCAGGGTCATGATCAAAGTCGATATCCGCATCCAGGCTTTCCAGTTCCTGGCCCTGCAGAGAGGCAGAATCCGACTTAGGTTGCAAGTCCTGGGGACTCTCCCCGCCAGGTTTGCCGCAGTTAGGAAACTGTTGCTCTTCTTCTCTCGACTCAGCTGTCACAAATGTCTCCTGAGGAGTTTGCATAGATGGCAGCTGTTGTGGTTCGACTGCATCGGCTGCTTGGTCGACCCTAGTCTCCAGCTCCTCCTCCTTCCCATCAATCACGACCACAGACATGTCCTGCACATCTGTAGGAGCAGGACTTTCAACAGGAGCAGGATTCATCTCTGCATGCACAGGACCTGAAGAAGAAGGCCTCTCGTCCTCCTCCTTAGGACCTGAGGAAAATGTTGCAAAAAGATAGTAAAGTCAGGCTACAATTGGTTTCTGACAGTTGAGGCGGTGTGGCAACATTTTGAAAATAAGTAAGATCCAGACACTTTCTTTCCATCCTCATTCTTTCAGCATTGCATGTTCAGAGATGGTGAAATCACTTCAAAAAGGAATCATTTTCTATTGACCAAGTTGTACATGGTAGAAGGGTTTACGGCCTTTGTATTTAAGCCTGGAAAATACAGTTGAGCATGTGTCTCATGTTTTATCCCAACAGTACATCAATCAATTGTAAAGCTTTATAATAACTCCCCACAGTAACACAAAAGAGTTCAATAAAATCAAAATAATGTTTTGTTTAAGAACAAAAATTTTGGTCACACCTACATTCAATAAAAGGCGGTTTGACCAACATGTTCATAGACACACACAAATTGTGTGCCAAGATATTACATATGGAAACTTGACGGTCAAGAAGTAGACACAAGTATTAAGATATCCATTTTATGCACAACACTAACCTTGTTCCCCTTCCCACATCTCTGTCATGGGTTAAGTTTCACTTGTTTGCTTGAATCCTCCCAAACCAGCCCGCCTGGCTATCTCCAAAAGATGTATTCTGGCTGTAGGTGCACACAACACATTAATATAGGTTAATTAGGTCTGAATATACTTACAAACATATAGACTCAAAAAATCCAAAAGGGAAAGAATAAAAGGAAATGCAAAGCTAAATAAACGAAGATAAAAAAAAACACCCACTACAGGCATTGAACATTAACTGCATACATGCCAAAATCTGAAGATTGATGAGGTAAAATTACACAAAAGTTATATAATCTAGTATTGGAGCATAACAATCGTAACGTCATCACCTAAACTTAACAGTCTGCTTTGAAAATCAAATACAACTATAAGCCATAGTAGTCACACTGACACAATGAGTGGATGTGATGTTGGCCATTATCCAGCATGTAGACTGAGTTGTAAGTGTGTCCTGTTCCAGGTGGCTGTGGCTTGAGCTACTAATCACAAGGGTGTGTCAAAAGTGAACATTCAGCCAGGCCTAGAACTCATGGACAGAGAGGCCTGTTCAGATCAGACCCCTGGCCACTCCCATGGTAAAGGGATTCTGCTAGATGTACAGCAGCCGGAACATCTCAGATAGGGACAAGGAGTAAATACACCAAGACGAGAAAAAACAAATAATATCCATTTGCAGTGACTGGATATGGTAATTTCTCGGAATTAGGATAAAATTGTCTTTAACTTTGAAAAATGCTTTGAAAAAAAAACATGAGTATTTCAATAGAATAAGTAATTTGTTTGAATTGCTTTGCCCCACATCCCACCACGTCATTTATTATGGAGGTGTGAACCCGTACATAACATAGGGCTACATTTCCTCAAATTTGAACGTTTTAATTTAAGTTTAAATTAAAGCTCTTTAGAGCAAAGATTTGGGCACAAAAATAACCCAAACTACAATAGTATGTGAAATGTTGAAGACTTCCTGTTCTCCTTAAGGGGCCATATTACACTTCTACATTATAGTTCACGTCAAAATTTAAATCCATCTCAAACAGGTCATTAAACTCGCAGGCTAATATGGTGACTGATTGTTGACTCTTAAGTTTAGCTCTTGTTTGGGCGTCTTCAACCTAATCAAACACACCATGCAATTGCTATTTGAGCTAATTTTTGGGCCAGTAATGCCCTAGAAATTCTTTTTCAGAACTTCAATTCAACACATTCGCAACATTATGGAACAATTAATTAACTATTTGCGGCCAACGTAATATGCTTTTGAAGCAATTGAATCGTAACACCGTAGCGACAAAATGTAGTATTAGCAATGCGTTACTTTCTCCGTGGTTCATCTTTGCTCTGAATCCTGATGTAGCCTGAGCCATGTCAGTATGCCTGACGTGCGCCTACACCTAGCCTGTTAGCTGGAATGCTAGTTTGCAACATCTAGTTTGACAACTAGCTGAACAGGTTATTCTAAGCACAATATGGCCGAGTTGATATTTTTACATGAACTTGATGCAACGAAAACATGATGTATGAAGCGGTAATGCTACATGTAGAAATTAACTGCGTTTGCAGCAAAGATTACAAGGCGGTTTCGCTAAGTACCTAGGCCACTCTCAGAGCGGATGGATGGACCTCAGGAAAGGTCACATCCTAGACAACGTCACGAGCTACAGGCTCCATAAACCTCCTCAAAGTTGTACACACACTCGCCACAGTTTCACCCATTGTTCCCGACCGCCAGCCTTCAGGTAGGCATGTTTGTTAAGACCAAGCGAGTTACCGCGACTAGTTTCATTTCAGATTCCTCAGGAGAGAAAACCCACACATCGCAAGCGATAGGAGCTAACAACTAGTAGCTATTAGCCATCTGCCTCGCTAGCTCCTGAATCCAACTTCCAAGTCGATGGCAAAGAAAGCTATTCCTTGTGATTCAACATGGCGACTTTTAACATAGCGACTCGCTCATAACAAAAACCGAATAGAGTCACGTATTGGCAAAACGGGGGCCTTACCTCGTTTAGCTCGGGTGAAAATTTCTTGCTCAGGCTGCTGACTCTTTCTTCCTCTAGTGCAGCTGTTATCTCCGGGTTGTCTTGTACACTGTACCGCACTAGCAGCTCCTCTCCTGGCCCGATAGGCTGGAACAATGAGAGATGACAACAGGCACCAATCACAGTCGGCCTTGCTACTAGATACTAGAAACATTTAGGCTGTTTACGCTCTAATCTGTCACATTTGGGAGTCGGGGCATTTTCTTTAGGTAATGTTAAGACATTATATCGTTATAAATACAAACATGTTAATTTCTAAAAGTGTCAGGAGGAGATATGGTACACCAGTTGAGTTCAATGACACAAATATATAACCTTCAACAAGTCATTGAATTGATAAAATGAAATACCTTTGTTGGTCTTTTCAAACATAATTCAAGCCAGCAGTCATTTTGGTTTGAATTTGGTGTGGCAGCCAGACATGAGTTAAGATTATGTGTTGGCATCTGTTGGAGGAAAGCAATAGGCTACCTTTTGCAACCTACCCTCAACACTTAGTAGATTATGGCTTAGTTGATCTCCAAGGGGGTCATATTCTGCTCTTTAGGAGAATGTGCCCAGTTCACATTACACTTCCCCTTCATGGGGTCAGTGGCATCAACACACACTCTGCCTCTTTATGGGTAATAATTCTACCAAAAAAATAAATAAAACGTTAAAATACATTCCCTGTATTCTTCTCCTAAATGTCACTGTGACGTCCATGGTTTGATTAAAGATTGCTACACGTGTTATTTCGTAGATTCTGTTTCCTAATAAATAGCACAATAGTATTACAGGAAATATGTCTGCATCCATTTCCTACCTCCCACATGTACACATTACTGCTCACTGCAGACCTATTTTTCTGTCCTACAAATGGAAAGAATCTCTTGCCTTTTGGATCGCCTGTGGCCCCCACACCTAGAATATGACCTAGTGCATGACCTTGAATAAGGTCAACTTTGGACTCACTTGCTGAAAGCAGCATGCAGTCACACTGCTAGAAAGTAGCTGTTATTATTAAGGAACGTTTCTTTAATGGTAAACCCCCTTCAGGTATGTCCTAGCCCACTCAAAACATTAGATCAAATAAATACCAACAACTAGTAGTTTATCAGATGTGGTGAAATAGTCTGATTGACCTCAGCACAAAACAGTGGAAATGATCAATAAATATTTTATTCATTGAGACTTTCAAAGTCTCAAAGTCAATTTCAGTTGGAGATACTGTTGCATAATAATCAACTCAAATCAGATGTTCCCAGTTGCATACATCCCGGCAATCATTTATTCATATTGGATGGGATTTAATCTATAGTATACTGTCCCACTTGTAATAGCCATAACGGTTCCCCCTGAAAATGAACCGACATGTCTTAAAAAAACGAAATCCTGTCTGAAACCATATGGTAGACATAGGCCTTATTCTTGAATCATTTATGAACATCATCTATAATAAAGGAAACCCTTTTGTTTTTCACATAAACATGTTCAAAGTACTACATAAATGTGAAATACTAAGCATTGGAATCATTATGTATTGTGAACTGTATTTTGCATAATGCATGTTAAAATATGGGTCTGTAAATACATATATGGAAAAGAGATACAAATTAATATTTGGGAGAGATTAAGGATGTTTCTATACAAAAAACACAAATACATTGGGGGCAGGTTGGTGTATTTGCAATGAGTGTACTGGTCCCAACCGAAAGGCACTGGGTTTGATTCCCAATTTACCTGCTGCTTCATGATCTGATCTAATCATATATCCTATGTGAAATAACTTTGGACAACAACTGTCACCTGATGATTAAAAAGTAGTGGGCTACATAGGACTATTATAAATATACATGTATTCATTAAATATGCAAACATAATAGTAGACGAGTGGCAAGTATCATGTTTTGAGTCTGAGAGTCCACAAACGCAATTTTCTGTAGAACTGCTTGCTAAAATAACATATTAAAACCACTTCTGTAAGCCTTAATTTAATTTCTATGGGGTTTAAAAGAATGCATTTGTTGCAAAATGCAGTGTGGTTCTAACGAACAGAAGTAAGACGGGTTGCAAGGTTTATCTGTAAACTGACATATAAGATTAAAAATAGCCAATTTACGCAACCCAATTATAACCCAACATAAAAAGGCCCTTTGTGACGAGCCAAGTTAATAGCCTTTATATTCTGTCAAGAAGATAGTTTTAGGAAGTTTGTAATTTGTAATTGACATAAATACAATCTATTCCCTGTTTTGGTGATTTTCTTTTCTGAAATTATCCATCAGTCTATGATTGACAGACATTTTTTGATGGAGAAAACTTGTCAGCACAAGGGCACAACGCCACAAGTCAAATAAATTCTCTTTCTAAATGTGTTGCCTCTGTCCACCTAATAAGTTGATTGTATAATTGAACATGAAGGTTAGGGTTTTTCTAAACTAAGGATTCGATTTCATGTTCCCCATGTAGAATTGTCTGTCGCTATCTTCCTCGCCAATGCAGCAAGCTTTATTCTCTCTTTGGCCGCAGTCCTGTTGTCTGGGAAAGCCGGCTTTCCCTAAGCATTTTAGACACTTCCCTGTTTTATATGACATGGGCTCTGAGGATGTTTTGGTTCTCTATCTGCTGAAAAAGGCAGATGATGACTGAGTGGAAAGCCTCTACAATAGTTATTCATTCATATCTGATAGTAGTCTCTTTGAGAAAGGTTGCTTGTGCAACCATCGATGGAACAATGTTCACGTTAGCCTGTGAAGGTATTTTTATTCTGAGGATCCTTCAGTCTTTTCAACGCTATCGTCGCTCCAGTCTGACCAACATAGTGGCAGATGTAGCCCATGCCAATTAAGGCTCTTTTACGGGCCAATCTTTTGTAATTGTATAATCTAAGCTGTTGCCATTTAGGCTATCCAAGATTCTGAGTCATAATGGCATTTGTGATTTTAGAAAATATTAAAACTAGGTTATTCTCCCTGTTTGTGATGTTGATGCTGATTCTGAGGGTCTTCATTTAGGGAATAGTTTTGAGTTTAGATTAATTTGGCAAAGACCACATGGGACAGTGTGATTTAATTACAGATGTAATGGTGCAAATGAAACCTGAAAAGGTAGGCCTGCATCTTTATGACAAATTAAACATATAGGCCTATATTAATTATATTCAAATGTACTAGAATTGTAAGATGAGCAGCATACATACTCAAGACAAAGAGTATTTAACAGAATAATTTTTAAAAACAAACTAATGAAACAGGCCTGGACAAAAATGATGGTAGCCAACCCCGAGAAAAGATTAAAAATAATGTGACCATAGGGAAATGTTAAACTAAGGTGTGTCCTCTAATTAGCATCAAAGGTGTCTTCAAACTTGTAATCAGTCAGTCTGCCTATTTAAAGGGTAAAAAGTAGTCACTGTGTGCTGTTTGGTAACATGGTGTGCACCACACTGAACATGGACCACAGGAAGCGAAGGAGAGAGTTGTCGCAGGAGATTAGAAAGAAAATTATAGACAAGCATGTAAAAGGTAAAGGCTATAAGACCATCTCCAAGCAGCTTGATGTTCCTGTGACTACCGTTGCACATATTATTTAAAAGTTTAAGGTCCATGGGACTGCCAACCTCCCTGGACGTGGCCGCAGGAGGAAAATTTATGACAAAATGAAGAGACGGATAATAAGAATGGTAACTAAAGAGCCCAGAACAACCTCCAAAGAAATTAAAGGTGAACTCCAAGGTCAAGGTACATCAGTGTCAGATCGCACCATCCGTCGTTGTTTGAGCCAAAGTGGACTTCATGGGAGACGACCCAGGAGGACACCACTGTTGAAAGCAAATCATAAAAAAGCGAGACTGGAATTTGCCAAAATGCATATTGAAAAGCCACAAAGCTTCTGGGAGAATGTCCTATGGACAGATGAGACAAAACTGGAGCTTTTTGGCAAGGCACATCAGCTCTTTGTTCACAGACGCGAAAATGAAGCATATCAAGAAAAGAACACTGTCCCTACTGTGAAACATGGAGGAGGCTCGGTTATGTTCTGGGGTGTCTGGCACAGGGTGTCTTGAATCTGTGCAGGGTACAATGAAATCTCAAGACTATCAAGGCATTCTGGAGGGAAATGTGCTGCCTAGTGTCAGAAAGCTTGGTCTCAGTCGCAGGTCATGGGTCCTCCAACAAGATAATGACCCAAAACACATAGCTAAAAACACCCAAGAATGGCTAAAAGCAAGACATTGGACTATTCTGAAGTGGCCTTCTATGAGCCCTGATCTAAATCCTATTGAACATCTGTG
>OOFH01075743.1:0-13567 GCA_900323355.1 Merlangius merlangus | reverse complement strand
GTGGGAATATGGAGGGCAGGTGTGGGAATATGGGGGGCGGGTGTGGGAATGGAGTCCAGCGGTCGAGGCATAGAACCTGATAGACCGTGACTCTGGAACTGGACCCCAACCGGGGGCTGTTCTTCCTCTTCTTTTGGTACTAGCCTCTTTGCCCCGGCCTTAAGGTTTTGCAGCGCCAACTCAAGAAGCCTGGGTGGCTTGGCGTTTAGTGCCCGGGCGTTCGACAGAATTGATGATGCTTTTTTGATGTTGCCTGAAAAGAGGATGGGAAGAGAGCATGAGAAATGACAACGGGGTAATTAAACAAATGCCTTATCTCTGCCACAAAATTAAGTAATTACGCATAATTAACTACTCCTACAGTAGCAAAGCACTACCAAAAGTCTAGCATATATCGTTGTACAGTCTACTTTTAGATTCCAAGCACTGCAGATATTATTTTTTTAACGCTATAATCAACCAGTCCAAACCTGAACACCAGAGAGTTGTCGTATTCAATTGTGGCATATGTAGACCGGAAGTAAGGAGGTCTCCAAAAGTTTTCCAAGAACCCCAGGAGCCTACATTTTGGTGTGTCCATCCCTCTTAGGTTATGTGCCACGTTTTTGTTGATCCATTTACGTCACATGGCGAACTTCAAATAACCACTGTTGCAGGTGCACACCAAAGCTATACATTATGGTGAAGGTCTAGGGAAAATACACTGACTTCCACCATTCTAAAAGGAGATAAACTCAAGAGTTGTCAAAGTTGGTATACGTAAAGAAAGCATGCATAAGCAGGTACCAAAAAAGTAAAGTGCCGCTTTGGTTAATTGGCAATTAATGGCCCAGGAAATTGAAACTCGCCATGCTTGCTCATCAGCCTTACTAGCCTTCACATGCTCACGGAATAACGGGCACACGACGACTTGGCTCATGCAACCACACCCATTTCCTTCAGAAAATGCACGTGCTGCAACATTTCTAGTTAATTCTGTCATGATTTTAAATGACAAATGATAATGATTGTACCTTGAGAGGCTTCGAACTGTGCATGTGCGATGTGAACAAAAGCAAAGTATTTGCAGTTGGATCTTGCAACTATGAAATGGTCCTTTGCGTCATCCGAGTCTTCAATTCTTTAGAAAAAGAAAGAAAAAAACAACAACCAAGGATGTAAAAACTGTACAAAAGAAAGCATAAATATAGCAAACATGATTTCTTCTTACACTCACCCCTTGAGTTCTGCATATCTGACTAGTATCTTGGCATAGCTCTCGTTCTTGGTGTACTGTTCAATTGGCAGTCTGGAGAATACTTTAGCATAGCAGTCCTTGAGTTGAGTCAGGAGCGTGTGGTCTGTCTCTGGGTTGCCAGTCTTCTCCAGTTTCAGTAAATAATCCCAACAGGATTTTGGAGAATTTGAGCTGACGATCTGATTCAAAGTCAATGTGATGTCTTTCAGAGGGGAGATTATGGGGGGGGAAGAAGATGAATGCAATGTTTAGAGACAATTCCATGCTTGTTTGCATTTCCCCCCCCCCAAAAAAAATAAAAAGAGTACCGTTTACAGCACGCCAAGTACCTAGAACTTCTGTTATGGTGCTGCATATTATATATCTGAAACATTTTGGTGTAACGGAGACCTGTTTAATCTACGTTTTCATGCCTTCACGTGCGACATGCCATGTTTCTTGGGTATACCTTCCATTCTTGACCCGTTGCCGCGCCCCTGTCTGTGGAGGGAGGGAGTGGAGTCCACTGAGGCCTGGTCCTTCCAACACTGCATCTCTGGACTCACATCAGGGCGCTAACGAAACAAGACGTATGCATAAAGGGAATTTCGCATAGAAAGAATTAGGGTTGAAACGATTCACCGATACATCTCGGTATCTGGTTGGATTAACACAGATGCGACTACGTACATCGATACGTGGGCCCCTGAATCGATTTAAAATGACCAAGAATCTGTCAATGCACAGATTTTAACGTTGCGAATCGGTTGAATGAAGCTTCAGCCTGAGATCAAGACAACAAATTTCCTTCAGTTTCCATACATATCCGGGAAATGAAACTTAAGGAAGCGGGCAGATCCGCGTGCGTGTTTGGGTATATCTCGTTGCGCGCCCCGTGTCTCCGCGTGCGCCCTGCGTCTCGCGAGCAGGGAACAACCGGAGTTGTTGTGAGTGTACAAATAACAGCAATATATCAGAAAACGGTGAAACGATTTTCAGAAATCAAAACGTTGAAATCAAACGTGTGGAAGTTCTTTACAAAGTTTTGCTATTTTTTTTTAATTGTGTAGGACAGCGATCAAGTCTATAAATAAACAAATAAATAGACATGTAGTTCTAAATTTATAAATGTGTCTTCCATTTTTTCCCCCATGCCATAAAGAAAGAAATAAAGATTAGGATTCCATGGTCCCTATACCATATATATTTGAAAGTAGGCTATGTCTCTTTTATAGAAGGCTTATTACAATTAATAGAAAATTGATGAGTTCACGTTAAACGAATATTGTATCTATCAGATTGATTCATATCTCAACAAATCGCACCGGATCGTTAGGACATTGAATCTAATCACATCGAATCGTTCCATATTAAAATGTTTCGTCCCTGAATCGTATCGTAGCACATGTATCTAGATATGCATCGGATCGTCCTATTAAGGAGAGATGCACACCATTAGAAAGAATGTATAAAGTTCTTATATTCCAAGTTAATTAGTTGGAAAAGGACAAAATGTTAACGAACATATTGATTTTGACACCCTAGTTAACTTATACAAAAGTGTTGAGAAAAATGTTATCATAGCAGTAGGAGACAACTCTTCCGTAGCGGTCATAAATTAGGTGAGGACTCACTTTGAAGTTCAGGAAATCTCCGCCTACTGTCAATTTTTTGGCAGATGTTAGGGTACCCATGGCACTGGAACTCGACCCAGAGGTTTGCCTGAAACAATATGAGGAAACAAAAATTCAAGACATGTTTTCTAAAACCAGTTAATTTATGTGCAAGTTAGACACATAATGAACCACCTTGACAAGCTGTTTGGGATGAATGGGTCACTTTTCATTGAAGAATTCCCTTCGCCATCATCACTGGCCAGCTCAGCGATAGGATAAGGAACGATAGGGACTCTCCCTGGCTGATTTACAAAGAATAAGTAAAAGAAGGACCTTAGCATTAAACATAATATAGAATAAAGTAATCATGTTTATTTTTTGCAAAGAAAATCGCCAAACACTCACCAAGCCAAGACAAGTTCTCTTGTGGCGAGAGCCTGACCGCCCCCCAGGATGATGATCATCTGATGATGGGCAGAAATACTCTGTCCTATGGGCCAGGTAAGAAAATGTATCATAATACAGTGTATTCCAAAAATACTAAGACAAGTGAGCTAGATTATTTTCATTTAAACCTTACCCTGAACCCAAATTACTGGACAGCTGAAATTCTCCTGTACCGTCTGATTTCCTGCCCATTTTTTCATATTCAGAGCCATGTTGAACAGGCTCATTGGAAGTATTCACTGAGGATGTTTCATTATGAAAAATAAACCACACAAGAAATATCAGATACTGTGTTGATATTTTGCTTTTAAGTTTCACAGAAGGCTGCAAGTCCATTGTTAATAAAAAAGTGTTACACATCAAAAATCTACCTTGGAGGTTTTCTTTATCCACTGTTGTTTTTTGAAGTTTCTTTAGAGCAAGAGCCAGCAAGTCTTTGGGTTTTGCATTCACTTCCATAGCTTTTAGCAAAATGTTAATGGATTTATTTGTGTTGCCTAGTGATATCAAATGGACAAGATGCGTTATTGACCTAGTTTAGATATTCACAAGAAAACTAGGTTCATTTTACAGTATTTAAAACAATGAAATACATTACCTTGAGCGTGTTCAAAGTTTGCATAAGCGATGTGGACAAACGCAAAGTTCTGGCTGTGAGATGTTGCCACACTGAAATGGGCTTCTGCTTCATTGACATCTTGTATTCTAATGGAATAAAATGGGCACGTAAACAGAAAATATATTGGTAGTAAAGAGTATCTTATTCACGTCCTTTGCTTTCTCATATTTAACAAGGAAACTGTAAAGAAAATGCATGGTATTTAGGTAATCTCTCTGGGTACTTACGCTTTCAGCTCTGCATACCTAACCAGCAATCTTGCATAGCTTTCATTTAGACAGTGCTTTCGCATTGGTAAACTAGAGAACACCCTGGTATGAAAATCCAGCAGTCGGGTAAGATGGTTATGGTCCAAATTAGGGTCACTCTTTTTCTCCAGGTCCACTAGGAATGTCAGGCAAGATTCAGGAGAATTTGAACCAATGACGTGGTTAATATTGTCAGTGTCATCTGTAAGACAAGCGGGAGATGTTCAGGACAGTGTATTCTACTTAAACACATTGATCCTTACTGAATTTATTCAGCTTCTTAACAACAACAACAACAACAACAACAACAACAACAACAACAACAACAACAACAACAGCTAAACCACCTTCAGCGGCAGCTTGGGGGCCTCCATCATAATCACCTTCATTAAGAATTTTCTTTATTTTGTCTAATTTTCTAAAAAGTATTGCCAGCTGCTGCTTCCATACAACCGTGCTATAAGATCATCACAATAAATGTATCTTCGCCTCTTTACTTGTTTGAAGACTAAGTTATTTATGCAATGGGGTTGGGATCACTTAACATGTTATGTGTTCTCAAGAAAGACCCTAAAAGTGCTTCGGGGGCATCCATCATATTCACCTTCGTTAAGATTCTTCTTTAATTTGTCTAGTTTCCTAAAAAACATGGCACGCTGCTGCTCCCGGTCAGTGTGTTCCTCTTCCTCCATCTGAAATTTGAAGGGTATGTAATTACTACATCAACAAACACATCAGAAACTAACGGTGCTGTATTGGGTTTAGTAACAACACGTGAATGAAAAAATATAAGAAAACACCTAGACTCGTCTGCAATTGCATTGTCAGTGGCTGGCATGTGGATCAGGTCAAGTTTATAAAGTATTTCCGGGGAGATTATTCGCAGATCGGAACACTAGCATCGTGCTAACGTTAGCTTAGCTAAATTAGCTTCCAAAAACATCTCAAAAGCACATTGATATACATTAACCCATTTGAAATTAAACACTTGTTATGATATATATTCCATATTATCTAATCTAGACTCAGATGTTATCATCGCGTCTTACGGTCTTACGGTCTGTAACATCGGCAGAAGATCAGTCTTTTCAAACGTCTGTGTTTATCCAGTTTTCAAACTTGCCACTTTCCTCTGGAGGACACGCCCTAAACTGCCTTTGATTGGCTTAGTCTCCCTCTACCCGCTCTGCTCTGCAATGGTTGGGAGAACCGATGTGACAGTTTCCAACAGAACTATGTCTTCCAGCAATGGCAAATAATGTACGATCTAGTTATTATTTTTTTACAACATGCATATTAACTAGGACTCCAAGATAGAGCAGAGCAATTTAGCTATTCTCTCTGAAAAAGCTCTAAGGTAGAGGCGGCCGTTGTGACGTTAGTCGTGATGTACATGTTGCCTCCTGGCAGATATGATCGAGAATTTCTGAATTACATTTTCAAACAACCACATAAGATATTTTCTTTTCTTTTCAGATTTTTTATTTTTGTAGGTCGGTGGTGTTGCCTATGTAAAATGTTAGTTTCGTCATCTGCTACTACAGATTGTGTGGGTGTGTGTCTGCTATAGCGACAGAAACTGCAGAAAATGTATCTCCTATGGATGGCCTTCATCAGGGGAGAACCGTCCCGTCAGTACGGGACTCCCGAAACAGAAGAGGTGAGGGCGTGACTTTCAGTTACATGGGTTAAGGGGCGAGAGGGAGTGACTTTCTATAGAAGCACATCCGTTTTCGTTCTGGTCCATGTTTTGGCTCTTGCCTAGTAACTTTTTTCATCAAAACCTAAATATTACCCTCCATGTTGTTGTCATTCGTGTCATGTTGTTATTATTCTCGCTCAAGCGACAGTCAACTGGCCTATACATCTCGTAGGGAGCGAAAGACCGGAAATTGCGCTGTGGTACAGTGGGATAACGCTTTAATACAGGATCCTCTCAGCCGTGTCTCTCCAGCGGTAAGGCTCAGTGAACACGCTTCTGCTGCACTTCCGTGTTCGGATGCATCCCAGCTCAAAGATGGCAGCCACGGGATAGTGGAAGAGAAACTGCAGATTGTACCTTTATCATGTAATCTCATCATTTTAAACAGCTGTTCCACACATTGTCGTGATGTGCAACGTTACACCTCAATTATTGTGAATGCGTCATTTCATGGAGACAACGCGAGGGATTAAGATAATGGTTATCTGGCGAGAAAGGCTAGCAAGCTAAGATTAGCTAAATAAATGAACAGTTTTGGTGTCTTAAAGTGCATCTGACACCCACGGAAGAAACCAAAGCATCTCTCCTGAATATTGTACTTGGACGTTGTGTATGGTGAGCACATGTGTTGATGTTGTACGTTGATCTTGCCAATGGAGTGAATGGACACAGCTGTTCAACTATTAAATGAACTGTTTATTTAGGTTCATGGTTTAAATAACGCTAAAGGCTTCATCCATATCCCTGATTTCACTAAAAGTCTCAATTAGCATTCCCTCAAGATGTCGCCTGTATTGGACTCAAGTTGTGGTAGCGGAGAAAATGCTATCTATCAGTTTGAACCCATTTATAATGTTTCTCCTTTTTATTTCGCCACAGATAAGGGCATCATGGCCATCACTCAGTTCCGCCTTTTCAAGATCTGCACATGTATAGCCAGTTTACTCTCCTTCTTCAAACGGTTGATATGCAGGTAAGCTATCTATAACTTTATAAGATGAATGTTAGTTGTATAGCATCAACTGTGCATTGAATTGGTTCATTTGTTATTCTGCTACAGGACTGGAAGGGGACGCAAACTCAGTGGTGATCAAATAACACTACCAACTACTGTGGACTTCCCTTCCTCTGGAACGAAACAGGTCTGTCAATGTTTTGTTCAGTAACAGTCCTGTACAGAACGTCTGTGACTGGCTAATCATTAATGAAACATCCTTTGAATTCATCTAATATTTAGCCTAGATGGTGTTTATATTCCACAGTAATATATTATTTACATATTTTTCCATGTCCATGTTTTCTTTTACCTACTGATTCTGTTTATTCTCCGTAATTCTTTGTTTTAACTTGTCGTGAGGCAGCCAGAGATAGAGGAGTGGAGTTCATGGGATGAAGATGCTCCGACTAGTATCAAGATTGAGGGTGGCAACGGGAACGTTTCTCCCTCTGCTGAAGATGCAGACAATGAGCCTGACTACTTCAAAGACATGACCCCAACCATCAGGAAAACACAAAAGGTTTGCTAACTAGCTGCCCTTTCAATCCAAAATGCATTCCAGCATCGTGCAGCATCAATTAGCTTCAACTACAGCAATTTAAATCAGTACAATGAAATGTTAAGTTCCCCTCTTATCCAGAGTTTTAATGCGTTTACGAAGTGTTTCTTCATGTTGATTTGTATAGTGTGTATATGTGTATGGATAGATTATATTTTGAATCGATTCTCTTCCCTCCAACTCTTCCAGATAGTGCTAAAGAAGAGGGAGCCCTTGAACTACCTGGTGCCAGACGGCTCGGCAGGTTTCTCCAGCAGACTGGCAGCCACGCAGGACATGATGTCCTTCATCCAGCCCTCGGTGAGTGTTGGTCCTGGCCACCTGGCTGGGGATCTAGGCTCTCTCTGTTACAGCTGGTACTATGAAGTGTCTTCGATTAGGGGTTAATCTCCTATACAAAAAAAGTATTTTCTTTGCTGACTTGTAAAATTAAATAGTTAGACATTTTTAATATTTTCCAATAAATACAACTGGACTTGACTTGTTTTGTATGTAATCATTCATTATAGCTGAGATCTTTAAATACCTTTTTATGTATTTAAATGTATCAAGTAGTTTGCTAAATAAGAGCGTCTGATCTATTTGTAGTCCACACTCATGTATATTGGATTTGAGCTTGATTTAATCACCGGAAACCATAAAACCGATTTTGCTAATTGACTCAAGCGTAAATCTCCATGGAATGCTGCCTTTCAATCAAACTGAACCTGAAGTACAGTGCATTCATCAAACATGTGTTCACCAGGCTGAGCTGGGGGAGATGGACACCTGGCAGGGGGACGCAAACGCCTGGGAAGATGAGTCTGAGGCCGCCTGGGAGGCAGAAGAGGTTCTCAGGTAATGGACTAATAGAGTATCATAAGCAACAGCATGTCAGTTAAGTAATGACCAGCAGATGGCAATGGTGGGAAAGAAGAACGCAGCACAATGATGCCTGTCCTCTGTGGATATTATGCGGCATCGCTTTCATTTGTCTGTTGCTTTTTCTGCCGCTCTATAACAGACAACAGAAGATGGCGGAGAGGGAAAAGCGTACCATGGAACAGCAGAGGAAGAAGATTGAAAAAGACGCACAGCGGATGATGAAGAAGGATCAGAAAATCGCAGTGAAGCTCTCGTAACACTTTGGGAATGCTCAGTTTCGAGCTGGTGGGACGAAGCGCAGCTTGGGGAAAGACACTGTATTTAAATTGTTACTTGCTGTCCCATGCTTATTACATCAAGAAGAATCACTGTCGGGACAGAAGCTCCTGAAAACACCTACAGTCGTCCCTCTCGCTGCTCTGTCTGTCCACCAGAAGCCATTGGAACCATGCCTGTCATTGTCGTGGGGACAGGAGGTCAATGGTTCACGTTGGTACACCTTCAGTACAATTTGTGCCATGGCAATGCTATTTTATTGTTTTATTTTTGTTGGATTCCCTTTTGTCATTTTCTTTTTTACAGCAAATTCATTGAGGGTTCCAAAAAAAACTTTAATAAATGATTAGATGACACACTGAGTAGATGCCAATTTCATCCACATAACTCAAGGGAACTGTTCTACTTATTCAATGGCCCAGATGTAAATAAACTACCTATAAACGCTCATGGAGTCTTGTAATGAAAAGGATCACGTTATTATTGTTTGCTTTGTGTTATTTATAACTGGTCAAGATTCAGTGTATACCAGTGTTGCATTCCTTTTGCTTGCCTTTTATTTAAAATATTTGTTTAAACACATTTTCTAGTCAATAGATATTTAGTGTATCTATTTTTAGTGCAGCCTGTAGAAACATGGAATTCAGTATGGACATTTAGTCAAAATTAATTTAATTGTGAGCACCTTGATAACTATGATCAAATTTGCATAATTCAACATTTCCTATGGGTTCCTATGGTAATCGCATAACTACTGAACTGCTATCAAATAAATTACCAAATTGTCATACAATCGTGCTAGGTTATCACAACGCATTATCTCTTTGCCTTTTTGCTTATTTGAAGACATAGATTGGGGTAAGGTTGGGATCTCTGAACATGTTATTTCATTTCTGTGTTCTCAAGAAGATCCCAGAACTGCAATTTTCATAATTAGGGCCTGCAATCTGAAAACCCAAGGTTTGACCACGCAATCAATACCCCAGAATAAATAATCTCAAATTGATGCATTGAGATTGAACAGTTGAACTGTCAAGGGAAATTTACCTTGTGTCAGTTGTCTGAATAATGGTCTGAATGTTGAGTTTGGAGTTAGAAATGTAAACAATGTTCTTACAATACCTTTGAAGATATGTCCTCCAAAGATATGAATAAAGGTAATTTATTAAAATTAGGCCTTGGAAGTAATGTGCTTGTGTTTCGGGCAATAGGTTATGTCTATCTTTATTGAAGTACTGCCCTGCTTCTGTAAAAAACTAAATGGGGTTAAGGTCTTTGTTTGGATTATATTCTTCCCAAACCAATCACCATGGAAAACTGCATGTTTAATAAATTAACGGTTTCAAGTCTGTCCATTGGACATGATTAAGAAGAGTAAAGAATTGCATCGATAATGCATGGCTACACCAACTGCTAAAGGCTAAATACTTTGCAAACTGCCATTTCTAGAGGTCCCCTCAGGACAATCATGTTTTCCGTTTCATTGAACCGTTCAAATGAAGGCTCAAAGTACAGGCTCCTGCACTGCCATCTCCACAATCTGTTATAGAGAGCACTCTAGCTTGACAAGGACCATTCAGGTGCAGTTCAGTTTAAATAGGACCAACAGTGGTGGATAACCACTAATCCTGTAGCAGTGACCCCCGATCAGTTGAAAATCAAAAACAAATTCTACTCTCAAAGACATAAGCCCTATAACGCATGTTTGTTCAAACACAAAATAATGTGACATTTCATCACCTCAACTTTCTGTGAGTTAGCATATGTCTATATATTTGAAAGTTGTGTGTGTTGAATGAGTTTCTGGACACAACTTTTTGATTCTTTGTCAAAGTCTAGTAAAATATTAACTTCTTATCCAGGTGGGGACTTAAAAGATGCCCATTTTTAAAATCCCTCTACATTCCATCAGATTTTTATAAACTGCACTGCAGAGATTAAATCTGCCTGGGTAACGCAACCCAAGAGATACCCACGTGGCTTGACGGGACCAAGGCCTACTCCTGTCCTGACAAAATTCACCGGAATTATTAACCCAAAGGCAGTGGATATTAATGCAAACACTACACTGATTAAGACATCCCATTTAATAAGATCCCTTATGGGTGGCTTGACATTGCAAAAACACAAGGGAACTGGTGCAGACCTAGTTCTGTTCCCTGTATGCCCCCCGCATCCCTCCCTCGCTTGAGGATCTGGAACACAGTTTGACATAACCAGAAAGGTTCCAGTAAAGTGGAAGATGTGCACTCAGTCTGCGAGGTAGCCCCAGGGACATGGATGGAAAGGGATGCATGACAAATCGGTTACGTAACCTGCACATTCATAAGATTTGTGTTCGGTGCACTCAGTATGCCGAGGATATGTTGTTGATTAATTCAGGTGAATGAAGACTTGTATAGACCGGGAGGTTGGGATTACAGCTGCTGCCGTTTCTTACATCAGTCTAACATACTTTGACTTTCAATTGGTTTCAGTTTGAGCAGAGGCAACTTAAAAAAAAAAAAAAGACCACAAACTACATGGATGCGGTTATCATGCTTTAATAATAATAAATTCACAAGGACATAGGTGTCAGTATTGCACATCGCTCAGGCACATTACCAGTGTAAGTTGCTTTTAAGGGAACATATTTCCAATACACCATGAAGTGTACAAAGCCCACCTCCACAGGAGAAAACGACGATCACACGACTAACAGTGATTTCACATTAAAGCTTTGGCAGAAGGTTTAAGGTTTCTTTTAGAGCAATATAACAAAAATCCAATCATCCAATGCAAACACTAATAAACATTCATCTCCACCTCCTAAAGCTTATACATCATAGCACTTTGGGGATCAATTAAATAGCTTAATACAAGGAAAAAATATTGGACATCAATACCATCTACCCTGATGATTCATATTTATACATTTAAATTACACAAACAAAGACAAATGAAACGCTTTAAACACCACCCAATATAAATACCCTAGGTGTGATAAGTGTGCCCCAATCAGGCAGTAGTGCAACGTTACAGTGGTGGAACATGACTGCATGATCATAAATCTAATGAGAAATCAAAACATGGATGAAGTAGCAGAATTGCTGAAGTGCTTTAGCAGAATGTTGGGGGTGTGTGCATGCGGTAGGGAGGAGTGAAAGAGACATCTGGTCTCTACGCGACATGGCGGAGCGAGTGTAATCCCATAATGCAACAGCCCCGGATCAGGGCAGCGATGTTGTACACCGGAGCACTTCCGTCCACACCATGTCGTGAGTAGAGCCATGCCACTGTTGGCAGCACGGGGGCCGTCACGGCCACCAGATCAACCAGAAAGCTTTTGCTCCAGTAACGCTTAACTTCCGTGCCCAGCTCAGGCGCCTCCCTAGGGCCCCCCTCGCAGACATCGAAGTCCAGCTCCTCCATGAACCTGGGACCATCTGCAGGCTCCGCGGCGGAACACATCCCGGAATCAGTCCAGCTTTCGGGGCTCTCTGTGAGGCCAGGGCTTGGTGTGCAGTCCGTGAAGTCGGTGGTGGTGGTGGTGGTGGTGGTGGTGGTGGCATGGGCAGGTAAGGGAAAAGGGGTGAGAAGGTCTGCATCTCCTGGCCGGCTGACAGAGGCATCTTCCACCATTCCCCCATGCAGCTTTAGGAGCTGAAGGAGCAGAGCCTGGAGGTCTTGAGACGCAGGCGTTATCTCTGTCTGCATTTCCTTGTTCTCAGCCTTGGGAGGTTCCTTCGAACGGGATGTTCTCATGTCAGCAACGGAGAAGGGATTCTTCAGGGCGGCTGTGGGTGCATTTGATTTATCCACCAGCTTATCTTCCTCCAGCAGTGTGGACACTCTGGGACCCTCCCCGATCCTCAACTTGCAGCTAATGTCCTGATTGAAATCCACAGTGTTGGACATCAAGACCCGCTCCAAAATGTCCTCTCTGTTGGCCATCTCATCGTTCAGCAGCAGCCCACTGTCTGCCATTTGCTCAGCTGCCTGGTCTCCCAATGCCTCCCCAACTTCCTCCTCAAGCTTGGCCTTCACATCGCCATCGGGCATGTCACACAGGAAGTCCATGCTCTGGTCGTCCATGAGGTTGGACCCGCTCTGGGCCAGCTCCATACTCTGCAGCAGGGACTCCAGCTTCCGATTCTGGATGTTGATGTCGATGAAGTACTTCTGGATCCCCTTGTCCTTCTCCATGAGGCTGCTCTTCATGGTCTCCACCACCTGACGCAGTTGCCTGATTTCTTTGCGGGCTTCCTTCAGGGACAGCTGCGCCTCCACGCGATGGCACTCTTCCTCGATCCAGTCCTCCCGCATCCTTTCCAGTTGGGATTTCAGCTCGTCTACGTCAGCCTCTCTAAAAATATATTGTAAACACACCAATAGAGTATACACAACGTTCCTACAGGAATCCTCATGGTAAGGACCAGTCATATGGTTAAAGCTGCTGTAGGCAAGATTTGAGAGTTGTAAAAAGGGTGCAGAATAGGGCAACTTTGTAAAACTTAAACCAAAAAACGTTGCCCTCCTTTTCTACTCCCTCACTTTCAATGAGAAGCATTTCATTTCACGCACCTCCACGAAACCAATGATTTGTCACAAATGAGCCGGGAGTCGCCGCAAATCAAAATTGTCGCATCCAGAGGTAGGCGCAATGAACCAGAATCTCAGTTTTTCCAATCAGAAATACCTACAGCACCTTTAGCAAAAGCTATAGGTTGTCAATTTATGACATGCCATGGATGATGACAGGTCTTATCCGTAGGGAAATCCTATACAACGTGAAATAAATATTTAGAGCTTACGGCTGCAAGTACTAACCCACCTGTCATGAATGATGGTCTCCGACTCCATTAGCTTGGTCTTCAGGTGTCTGATGTTCACCTCCTTCTGCTGCAGAGGAGTTAGGTACTGCTCCGGATGAGGGGCCATGATGCCATGGTTGTCTCCACAGGAGTGGTAGCGACCCAGTCTCACCCGCCTGGTGCGAGAACTTATGTGTAAAAGATTGGCAACATGACAATGTTGCCACACA
>OOFH01075740.1:0-15627 GCA_900323355.1 Merlangius merlangus | reverse complement strand
CCCCCCCCCCCCCGCCGAGCCCTAGCCCCCCAGGACAAGAAAAAAATCCCTTAGCTAGCAAGGAAGAAATCCTGAGAGGGAACGCCATTTGGAATCCTTTCTTTGAAGAATGCTCAGGTGGCAATGGGTGCCATAATTGACATACATACGGGCAAACACATCACCATGGCAACCGTTGCTGCACTCAACAGCTGCTTAACGTAGATACATATTGTGCCTGATGACACCTCAAAGGGGAGGACATCCAAGTGTTAAGAAATGGATTGTCTCCCCGTGGCTGTGAGTATTGCCAGCTTTGCATTTATATGATGATATAGCGGCTGCCCGATTATGGGAAAAATCATAATCACGATTATTTGTCAATTTCGAAATCAATCAATCAGGGCATTTAGCTGACGCTTTTATCCAAAGCGCCATACATCGGTTTATACACACATTGACACACCGCCGGCAGAGTCAACCACGCAAGGCAACAGCTAGCTCGTCAGGAGCAGTTAGGGTTAAGTGTCTTGCTCAGGGACACATCAACACTCAGCTAGGAGGAGCTGGGGATCGATCTAGCAACTACTCTACCTCCTGAGCTAAGCCGACCCACCCTAAAAATCACGATTATTATTATTATTACTTTGTAACTGAGAACGTTGAAATTTCAACTTCAACAAATATACAAAATGGTCAAAAAGAAAAATGGTCAAATCTAAAAATAATGTACAGATATGTATCCAGCTCTTTCTATAAAACCTAAAAAAAAAACAGGAAAAAAAAAACCCATGAAAACTCAATTATATTAGTTTTGTGATCATTTGATACTAAAATCGAAATTGGGATCGAAATTCGATTAATCGCCCCTAGATGTGTGTGTATGTTACTGATAGACAGAGAGGAATGTGTTGCAGGCATGCTACGTCTTGATCACTTGGATTTGGACGTAATGCTTTGCTATGTCAAAGGCTATGTAATTAATAGATTATAACAAATTAAACATTACACGTTTATTTATTTACAGATTAGACATTAAATGGTTTGGGGTCAATATTGTTCTTGATTCACTGTTCCTGGTTAGAGCGATTCACGTATCAATCATTATTGATACATGCCCTAAACTCATGTTGGGAAAATTTTGAAAGATTTAAAAATGGGCTGATTTCAGGAGCCAATCAGGGGATTCCGAATCTCTTCTTCACAAGACGCATTGTGGGCAAGACACATCGTCATTAGGTTTAGTCACTGAGACAATTAATCCTGTCCTACACTTAACGCTGTGAATTTAATTTACATGTATCGTTCAACTAGAAACTGAAGCAACACTATGCTTATTTGAAATGTGTACTTAATAACCGCGGTGTCTGCTGCAGCTGGCCTCATGGAAGAGCTCTGGAGGGGAGCCATTGACAGCACTCCTTTCATTGTCACCCACTGGTTTAACAAAGAGTCGGTGGGTTTCGCCAATACACTTCCATGGGCAAAATAAAAATATGAAGGCTGCTTCTGTCGCAGCAGCCGGTTTTGTCACTTGATGAAGTATTAAATATAATAATAGGCAAACGAGCCCTGCAGCCTTGAAAGTGATCTGCCCATGATCAACGTGGTAATTGGTCCACGTCACAGTAGTAAAAAGGAGTACAAATATTTTACCTCAGCCATGTCCATTGCCAGATCTCCTTTAAAATATATTTAAGTATTCTATTTATGTGACGATATGTTGTTACGAAAAGCCTAGCCTAAATAATTAGGAACCGATTTAAAATAATGCATTTTATGATTAGAAAAATGACCTTGTTTATCTTCCTTGATATAGTACCAGGTTATAATATATATGTACATAATATATAAGCCGGGATGCACCAGTTTAAGGAATTTGAACAAAATGGACAATTTCTGGCAGAACTTCACTGTAATAAAAAAATTGAAAATAATTGGTCAGATCAATAGATCTGTAAAATAATGCAGATCACCAATTTGTGAAATCGATAATCAGACCGGCTTATGTGATCACACATTGAAAATAAAAGTGTGGTCAGTATCAGCCTCAAAAAACCCTGATCGGTCCATCCCTAAATGTGACCACAAAAACACACAACAATTTATAGTGGAGATGCAAACACTGTACTAAGGGAGAGAATTCAAACGGGCACATTACACTGACACAGAAGATCACCCCCTCACAGCTCCACTGGGTCATGGCGACCGTGTGACGGGGGCGTTAAAGAGGACGTACCTGGGGGTGGGTATGTGCGGCACCGTCGCCACGGGCGACGCGGGGCACTGGACCGCGTCCCCGGTGCCTTTCTTCCCTTTCCTCTTGCCCTGCTTGCCGGCGCCGTCGCCCTTCCTGCCGCGCTTCGGCGTGGTGGGGAGCTCCGAGTAGGCGCTGCGCCCCCTGCTGGCCCGCCGCCGGCTGCCCACCACGCGGCCCTCGCTGTCCCGCTCCGCCTCCTCGTCTGAGCCCTCGTCCTCCTGGCCGGGCGGCGAGTGCGCCTCGCAGAAGGCCGTCTTCTTGACGGAGAAGGTGGTGCCGTGCACGTTGGTCTCCCGGACCGGGTCGATCTTCATGAAGAGTCCGGCGCGCTGGGCGCACGTCACGTGGAAGGCCGTGTAGCAGTTGGCCTTGTGGCACTGGATGGCCGCGCCCTGGCCCTTCTGCTTGCACAGGTAGCAGGTGAGCTTCCAGCGGGCCGGCGGGATGTTGGCCACGCCCTCCACGGGCTCCAGGAACACCGTGTTGGCGAAGCACACCTCGGGGATCCAGATGGCGCAGACCACGTGGGCCCAGCGCCCGTCGCTGGTCTGCTTGAAGGCGCCGCCACGGTTGGGGCAGAGCACGCACTCCGCCGGCCGCTGCGGCGACTGCAGGCAGCAGCGGCACAACCACTGGCCCTCGGGGATGTAGGGCACGCCATAGCACTCCTGGTGCACGGCCAGGTTGCACGCGTCGCAGAACAGGATGACGTTGCTGTTGAGGCACTCGTCGTCCAGGCACACGCAGCAGAAGGCGTCGTCGTCGTCCACCGCGCTCTGCGAGGGCGCCCGGCTGCGCGCCTCGCGGTACGCCTCCTCCTCCAGCCGGTCCACCAGCAGCTCGAAGGTGTCGGCCGAGACGCTGGGGTGGCCGTCGGCCCGGCGGCCCGAGTTGATCATCTCCAGCCAGGCCGCGTCCTCCT
The DNA here is from genome assembly GCA_900323355.1 of Merlangius merlangus. Lineage (NCBI taxonomy): Eukaryota > Metazoa > Chordata > Actinopteri > Gadiformes > Gadidae > Merlangius > Merlangius merlangus. The sequence goes on along the minus strand of OOFH01075740.1, from coordinate 12,466 downwards.
CGTCCATGTCGTACTCCGCCTCCGCCTCCAGCTCCTCCACCGAACGTTCCATGAAGCGGTAGTACGCCGCAGGCAGGGGCGGGGCCTGCGCCGGCCGGAACGTCTCCAGCAGGCGGAAGGTGGGCTCGGGGAGGGCCGCCACGGCACCGCCCTGGTGGCAGCCCCCCTTGTCGGGGGTCTGGGGGTGCGAGTTGGGCCCGTGGTTCTTGGAGAAGGGCGAGGACTTGACGGAGGAACTCTTGGGGTCCTTCCTGCGGCCGCGGGGCGTGGTGGGCTTGCGGACCGCCTGGGGGCCGCTGGCCGGCGGGGATGGCTGCTCGCTGTTCTCCTTGTTGCTGTTACACTCCACGATGTCCTGCGCCATCATCTCGTCCTCCGTGATGACCGCCAGGGGGTCCAGGATGGAGATGCGATGCAGCCGCCCGTCCAGGTCCACCTCAACCACGCGCTGGGTCTGGGAGTAGCTCAGGCCGTCCCGCGTGGGGGACGTCTTCAGGTCGTACGGCGACGCCGGCGGTTGCCGTGCACCCCGGCGACAGCCGGTGGCGTCTTCGGACCGTCGGCTGCCAGCTCCGCCCCCCCATGGCACTTGGCTTTTACGGCGTGGCTTCGTCATGGACCTTTGACCATGCAGCAACACCCCGGCACTGGCACAAAATAACAAAACTCTAAGTTATTAATATTCAAGGAAGGACTGACATTTTACAACAATACTTCATCGAAATGGTGATACAGCCATTTGATAGGGATTTAAATATTTACGCTGGTGTTATTACTATAGATTACTATGATTGCTGTGGCAAGATCACTGACTTCATTATGATGGCTTCTTTATTTTAGTATTGGATTCAGAAATCTTAGGCCTCAGCTCACTTTAAATAAAAACGAATATGTCAAATTACATCTGAGATTTAAGAGATGACAGGCCTCAACTATGATGATCAATTTTGGTGATCAGTACTTTGGGATGGACTCTTGCCGACAATAGACGGTATCAACACATTTAACCCGGATAAGAAAGAAAGGTCGCAATGTCGCACTCTTATTAGATAGATGCCTACCAAATTCAGTCGAATTATATTATGCAAATTTAGCCCCTGCAACTACAATCAAGGCTATCCACAACATGACCTGCCAAGCCAATCAACTGCTCCCACACTGCGATTGATGCGCGCCACAGCCAATCATTGTCAAGAATAACACCGCCTCTAATGGCACACTCCTTATCTTGAGAGCAAAATGTCAGCCATATTTACAGTATTATAACGTTCTCAAACACTCGACCACTTATTTAGATCAATTTATAACAAGTAATACATAGGTTCAATGTACATAAGTAATATTAGGAATACATAGATCGGTGTCAAAGTAGTTTGAGTCCAGAGCGGCTTCGATTGCAGCTAACTTTCCTTACTCCGTTTGCCTTCACATAGACAACATACAGGAGCAATGCTAATCCATTATAGGTGAAATATTTAACGCCAGCAATTACATGGTTAACAAAAGATATCGTTTCAAGTGGGACAACAACCCCTCTTACCTTTTGCAGTGACTGACACAGGCACCCCAACAGTAGGTACCCGGCCGCGTCCACAACCGTCAATATCTGGCCAGTAGCTCCTCTATAAATACCACCAAAAGTTAGCAGCTAACGTGAGCTAGCCGCACCTCAGATTTGCCGCAAACGCCGGTATGTTTTACCGTCTAATTCGCTCCCGTTTTTTCCTCAACATCCCGTATATAATGCCCCAACACAACTAATGTCTTCTCAAAACGCGAACGGGATGGGCGCCCGATCTTATGTTTAAAAACGGCTTGTTGTCGAGCTAGTTTGTTAGTAGAGGAATGACTAGCCTGGGCTAGCAGTAGCTGGCTAGCTGTCTATGTGGTGAGAAGAGTTTGGAGAGCGAGCCCGCATAAGCCCCGCCCCTTCACTCAACATCGCCAGCATTTTCGCGCGCGGTCCACTCGGCTGTGAAATCAGCCGGATCTGCAGTATAATGTACAATATCTGGTTATTACGAAAATGTATGGTTTCAATAATTTATAACCAGAAGGTACAGAATAGAAAAGGATGAGATTTACGAAATGAAATGAAATAAAGGCCTACATTTTATAAAATGTCAATGTCTACCTGACCTCAATGTCTTAAATATTGCATTCGTTTTTAGGCAATTTGTGTGATGTATTTTTGCTTATTGTGTGTAAGATTGTTATTTTTCGTAGATTTAGTATATATTTAATATCGTAATGCCTTTTACAATACTGTACCTTTCTTTCTGCTATCAACCCCTATTTACCCCCATTTAGTCCGGAAATAATAAAGTAGGCTACATCTTATCGTACATTACAGGCATGCAGTTTTTTTAGACTTTAATACATTTTTTGTAAATATAGCCTACCACCTGTTGATATACACAAACACACTTTTTTGGGTGGATACGAGTCATTAGGCCCACTATTATGGTGAACAGTTTCTGCATTTATCTCTGAGTGAATGAAATATTCTAAATAATACAATTTTAATCAAATAATTTGAATTATTTATTCTAGATTTACTACAATGTTTATGCACAGTATTTTTTAAGTATAGTATACTTACTAAACCACTAGGGTCAAAGTTGACCCATGCAGTAGTATGCTTCAAGGAATAAAGTCTGACATGGCTTCAGAGGAGGTTAGTTTAACATCCCGGGGCTGCTTTCCATGAGGCCACTTCAAATCCTCGCAGATCTAACGCCTGCTGGCACCACAGTTGGCCTTCTGAATGAGCCACTCTATTTACCCCAATGCGGCCGGGCATCAGCGGGTCAACCACCAGAGGGAGCTGGGGGGGAGCCTCGGGGCCTTCTCGCAGACCAACGGCTCTACGCACACGGCCTGGGTATCATCCCATTAATCCGTCCAGGGACCCTACCCGCAGTGGCGTATCCAGGACATTTTTACTGGGGCGGCCAAGATGGGACACAAAGCTAGTGTGGGGTGGCCATAGCATAGCGATATTTCACACACTGGTTGGCCAAAAATATAACATTAGCTCTATTCAACACACACATCTGCAAAAAACACCATCAGTCTTCAGTCCAGAAAACATCTTTTTTATATTTCATGGCGGTCTCCAAAACGCTAACGTTACATGCTTAAAGCTAGGGTAGGCGATTTTTTTTACTGAAATATTTGGCAAAAATGTCATAATAGCCTGTCAGCTTTATGTAGGCGAAGTGCTCTAAGAATATCTGCTCATCACTTTGCTCTCCCCTGTCCACTGTGCCCCCCCCAAAAAAATTGTTCTCTGGTGGTTTTTAAGGCATCCGGTTCTTCGATTCCATCGGACATGTCTGATTTACTGGTTGTGTTTTTGATTCCAGAAATACATATAAACTCATAAAACCATGATCACTGGGCAAGACGGACAAACTAAAATAAATCAGCTATATTGAACTGATGAAAATACTCAAAATAAATGAAAAACAGACATAATTTTTATTTAAAAAAAGATACATTCATGACGTTGATGTAATGAATTCCAAATGACAGAAGCATGAAACAGTGTCACATCATTTGTATGTAAACCTTGATTAAAATACTAATACAGTACTCAAAGCCAGTTGTAAGCACACATTCTATTTTCCTGCAGGTCTTAAAATATTTTAAATAAAAGCGAATTTCTATTGAAGAACCGGTCTTCCAGTTTGAACGAAATACACATACCCGTTCACCTTTCTAAATACTTGAATTGAAGTAGGCTATCATCAACATGCGGTCATTCAAATGAAAACAGTGTTTGTTTGTTTGTGTATGACGCTTGTGGTCAAATTATAGTGTATAGAATGAATTGATATGGGTTATCAATAGTAACACAGCATTCAGGCACTCTTAGTCATCGTCAGTGTGTTTCTTCTCTTCGAGTCTCTCCTCGGGAATGGCACAAAGCTTCTTACCTCTTTGAAACATAACTCTGTAGGCAGAAAGAAGGCCAAAGAACTTCAGTTACACATATGCGTTAATGTGGCCAGGAAACTGACGACTGACAATCATCAGATTCAAGCAATATAAAAACCATGTTACATATGTTCTGCATACTACTGCATGACGCAGCTCTTTAACTTATACTTGAGCCCTAATGATTATAAATGTATTTTGAGATACACCTCAAATTGGATTAAAATGTTTTTTTTATAAACACAAGGGTCAGCTTAAGTCAGGAGATGACTTAAGCTTAAGTCAGGAGGAGCGTGTTGATCTATAGGTTGCTAGTTAGATCTCTGGCTCCCCCGAGGTAAGCGTCGAGGTGTCCCTGAGCAAGACACTTAACCCTAACTGTCGTCTAGCACTGACTCCGCTGTCGGGGTGTGTATGAATGGTTTAAGTTGCTTTGGATAAAAGCGTCTTCTAAATGTAAAGTACTAGAATAATATATATAGTTTTGATTTGTATTTTAAATATTTCTAATTTGGCGTTCACTTCTCTCACTTACGTTTCCATTCCTCAAGGGATAGTGTTGCGTTGTCCCGGCTGTCGTCGTAGGGCTTGGGGTCGGGGCAGTCCTCCGGGTCCCTCAGCGTGTCAAAGTAAGGGTGCTCCAGGGCCAGTTCAGCAGTGGGCCTCTCGTCCCCGTCCAGAACCAGCATCTTCTCAAGCAGGTCAATGGCTGCAGCAGAGGGACCAAAGTTGAATAACGAATCTCGTATGGACGAATTAACAGACGATACATTCAGACACTATTAGCTCTGGAGTACGGCCCCTCAAGAAGGAAGCGGGGGTGGCTTAGATGGAAATCCGATAAAACATTTCCGATTCATTAAAAGTGTAGGCAACAAGACTGTACATGGGCTATCTTTTGGGGACCTATGTTTAAAAGGGGTTCAGAAAAGTCTATTGTTTAGAATTTGGCTAGTATCCATCCATGAACTTCATTGTCAATAGTCTACCTGTAGGCTTCTCTCAGGAAGATGCCTTCACCTTACCGGCTCATTAATTGCATGTATCTAACACATCACCTCTGTAAACAACTAGTGAACAAAAAAATATAAAGAGCGAAAAGTAAGACATTGGAAGAGCAGGAGCAGATGCAGGAGGGGGTTAGGGGTCAGGCTAGAGGTCGGACTCACCTTGTGCACTGGCTCTGGGAAACAAGGTGGAGAATTCCTTCCTTGGATAATGCGGGAGGTTCTTCATGTAGCTTTTGGCCTTTTAAAGCAATATAACAAGCACTCAGTAACTGTGGACGACGCTGATATTGACTCCACAGAAGCCTCCCTCTCTTGAATCTCTTACCTCAGGGCTGTCCAGCTTCTGGATGAATTCTTTCCCAGGCACACCAGTCACTTTCATGATCTGGGTGAGTTGGTCCATATCTGGGATTCCATAGGGTCAAAGGTGAACAGCCTTTCATATCGCCTAAACAGAAATTATTGGATTTGCAAAGATTTGCATTTGCATTCCCCAAATATCCTGTTTTGATTATAAATAGCATAACGAATAAGGATGCACGTTATATATCAATTTTGATAAAAATGTGGGGGATAATGACGCTAATGATAATGTAATTTGAATTATGTATTATTCAGATAATACAATTACATCCGATAAATACAGCTGAAAATTTGCAGCCTGTTATTATTTTACAATCAGAGGACAACAGCACGATTTATATTTGAAATACATGTTCAGCAAGGACAAAGTCCCACAATAAGTCACATGACAATTTGTCATTGACACGACGATGTGTTAACGCCATTTAGCGCGACCATTGGGAGAGTTTTTGGCAGTTGGCTGTCAGTTGGCTGTTCACAAACTGCCATTCATTAATTTAATGGTAATCATAATGGTTATTGGCCATGATAAAAGTGTTATAATTGGTTAGCGTAATGTTAAAAAAATTAAAAAAACATTATCATGCACACTTAATTACGGTAACAAGGACAACAACAACAAACATGCTTAAATTTGAATGTTGCTCTATTCACAAACATCCACAAGAAAAGGATACAGTCTTTCCCTTTGAAGAGTGTTTTTCCGTTGATCATTTCTGCCATGATGCAGCCCACGGACCAGATATCCACTACAGGGAGGCGGGAGGCAAGGAAACCAGTTTACATGAACCGTTAGAAAGGAACCGTAGAGACACGAATCAACCCACGCCGTGGAATATATTTGGCAAGGGCTCAAAGGCCTGCTACATTCCTATCAAGCCAGACGATTGATGCAATTATTCCCTAATTACATTCTCCACGATATTCATAATATAACAATAACCTGTTAGCATTTAATCCACAATGAATGTCCTTCCCTTGGTTTTAATGAGCCAAACAGGTCTATTTAACTAAATTAATCAAAATTCTCAAGACAAACACAATTAACAAAATAACAATGTAGGAACACTTTCACATTACACCAAGCTGAAAGTGCAGGTGAGAGACATTGTGATGGAAGGGACCCTTGAGGATCATGGGAGATCACAGCGATACGGATATTAACATGCAACATGTATGGTGTTCTTGCCGGTCTGGGTGTAGTGCATCCAGTTGAGAATGACTTCCGGCGCCCGATACCACCGGGTCACCACGTAGCCCGTCATCTCAGCATCGGTACTGCGAGCCAGCCCGAAGTCCAGGATCTGGAGTCAACAGCACCGAGTTACAACGGTCGTGGCGGACTTTGGGTCAGAAAATAGATGGAAGATCTTGTCTACATGGTTTTCGTTTGAAAGATATTCCTTCTAGACACTAACCTTTAACTCGCAGTCTTGGTTTACGGCCAGGTTTCCTGGTTTAAGGTCCTATGAACGGAGCGGGAAAATAACATTGTTGTTAACGGAAATTAAGTTAGAATCAAAATAAGGTGAATATTCCAACCCATGGCATATACTGACAACCAAAGCATGGAAAACAAAACCTCTTCTCATGGGAAACAAAAACCTGTTCTCTTCCTCAGCAAGAGAACAAAAAATTATTTTGAAAAGGTTGGCAACATGTCGGAAGTCGTTCACTGGTTCGGACAATAGGGGGAATTTGGACACTAACTTAAAAAAACAAAAAAACATCACCTATCATGCATTGTTCGAATAAACAACACAACACTGTTGGATGTCATTCGATTCTACAGGACGAGTCCAATGAAAATGAAGATGCATCATGGAATATATTGAAGAAAAATCTGTTAACTTTTTTTTGCATTCTTGGTGTCAACTAGTGCAATATATAGGGAACCGGATTTGTACACTCAAAGAGTTTGAATAGGACTACAAAATGGTGACACACCTCAAATAGTGCACATAGGCCCACATGAAAAAATTGGGACACAGTGGTTGTCTATCAGCATAGAAATGATTGCAAGTAACACCAATCAGGAATAAGATGCAACCGCTTCGTTCCACCAGAGATTGTGCCGTATCTGCAGTGTGATTCCCTAATTCAGTTCTTCTTTGAAAAAGGGAGAATGTAAACTGAAATATTATAAGCAGATGTGGAGTGAGGCATATTCATGTCCTTAACGTCTCATAACATGCTGCAAGGAATCGGATTAAAGAATACTCATCCTACCTGTTGGGGCAGAGCTAGCAATGACTCAATACAATGAGGAAATACGACTTACTCTGTGGATGATGCCTGCCTTGTGAATGTACTGCAATAAAAAAAGGAAAAGAATGACAGTTAAAACACACGCACAAACAGACACACAAAAAGGGATGCAAAATAATGTCTAAAGTATCACGATTTACTGTAACCATCTATAACTCTAACCCCACATCATTGTTTGAAAAGAAATTGAGGGAATGTGATAACGTCACAATTTTATTTTAATAGGCTGTGAACTTCGTGGTTGGCCCTCATGACATCAACTACCGCCTCGTTCAACCACAGCGAAAGTCTCGCATTACAGTTTCAAAGGACTATCCAACATGACGTATTATTTTCATTTCACAGGTAATTCCAGACAGGTCCAGATGCTTTGTCAAACTACAACAAATGAACAAAAGGAACATTGTTTTGTGATTTACTGTGGGTCAATGCCAGATAGAGTTGAGCCTGAATTATTGCTATTTCAGTCCTATAACAAGCAATTGTCCCTGCCGATACAGATTCGGCAGGGACAATTGAGATTCTGATTGCTAGGGTTGGTTTTAAATATTTTCAAAATACAGTGTGAATAATTCAAAATGTAAAATGATTTAGACTTAAGACTAACAGTTGATGTTTATCATGTGACATCTTCCCCTTTTCTTAGACCTCCAACATGTAAATCAAGCCACCTAAATAATTGTCTATGATTAATTTTTCCCTAGGTATGTTTATCTTTTCATGATCAGTTTGTAGCAGTAATACACATTCTGAGTTTCATTGACCCCATTCATATCCCATACAAATATCACAAGGAGTAACTTGTTCACAAGAAGTTTTGTTTCACAAAATAAGGAATACCCTTATAACTCATTAATATAGCACTTAAGCTCGACTCAACTACTTCTTACCTCCAAGATAACGTTACTAGTATACACAAACGCCTAGTCAAATATCGATGAATCCTGATTTTATTAAGAATAATTTAATAAATCTAAAATAATTATTGCTAGGGTTAGCTCCATCCCTAATTAGCTAACACCAACACACGACACTGAAGGCCCTACTTCTTTAGATACACAAATGTTTTGCTTAAACACCTAACTCTACTTTCTCACTTCCACCGTGTTTAGCTAGTTTGGTCAAACACGTTCTCATTGCAATACATTGCCCTTAGCGAAAATACTTGCTTACATTGCAAAAAAACACCCGAGAGCTGTATGTACCAGGGGTGTTGCCTTACCCTTAGTCCGCACAGCATCTGATACACCAGAAACTGCACTTTGTCTTCGGACAGATTGCCGCGCACCTTTGACAGGTCAGTGAACATGTATGGCATGACTAGGTAGCTGCAGTAGATGGAAGAGACACAAGCAGAGGATATATTCGGAAAGGTAAGGTATGTAATGAAACCCACCACGCCACTGAGGTTCGATCCATTCTGCTCTGGTGGTCCACATGACAGATGCTCTGACGTTCATAACAAACCGATTCACGAGGCCAATCATTCTCAAACGTTTTTTTGTCGTTAAAGTTGGGTCCGCTGTTCCCATGTCTCACCAGTTAACCAATCAATACCGATGCCCCCTGTGGATTTAGACTTATAATGGCAGTTCCAAAAGCCCAAGACAATTTCAATTAAAATACCTTAAAATAGCTCAGCTGTCATGATGAGATTAATTTATAACATAATAATAATAAAAAAATATTTTGTCGCACCATTTCAAAAACATACGTGGCCAAGTTATAAACATCATAGAACCAAAAAAAAACAGGTGAGCAAAAACAGAAGCAGGTTTGAACACATGATGTGAAACGGCCACACATGGGTGGAGAAAACAGAACCAAGCATGCACATATAACAAAATAACATAGAAGTAGGCAGAGTACTTACAAGTCCTGAAAGTCCTCGAACCCCGTGGCAGGTGTGAACACGTCAAGAAGCCCAATGACCTGGTCAAACAAAGAAACACACAGAGTTAGTAATCAGTGGATCTCCCCTCCCAGCCGGAAGGTACGGGGTCCAATCCCCAATGTCCCCAAGCCCCTACCTGTTCCTGAATTGTATCATTGAATTTACTGCCAGGCGACTAAATAGTAAAGAACTTGAAGAATAATAGAATTTAATCATTTCCAATTCTTATCATAAACGGTGCAATAGGAAATTAATGTTATGCATATGTAAGTCATATTTATTTCACTACTATTTGTGATATTTTTCCTTCGATGCATAACATTAAGAGGAGCAGGTGAACCTTTCGTTGTCCTGCCCCCTTTCTATGAATACATAATATTGTGTGTGTGTGTGTGTGTGTGTGTGTGTGTGTGTGTGTGTGTGTGTGTGTGTGTGTGTGTGTGTGTATACATTTTCGTGCTTCATGTGCTTCAGCAGTCGAAGCTCTCGATAGGCCCTCTTGGCGAATATCTCCGACTGAAAGGGCCTGTGTAGCTTCTTGATGGCAACCTTCTCTTTCGTCTTCTCGTTGGTCACCGAACTGAAATTTGTTACAATAACAAGTCGTGGTCCAACGTTATACAATGAACAAGTTGTAACTCGATAACAGTGTGGAGGGGGAAAGTCTATGGGGGTGGGGCAATATAAAATGACGGCCCATGCTGTATCACATGCGTAAGTAACCTGTGCAGCAAGTTATTAATAAAGCTCCGTTGACGTCGCCTCGATCTTCGCCGTAGTTTACCTGACAGCACATTGTTTACATCACCAAGACACACGGACGGTTAGGGCAAAACACGTCGAAGTTCGTCATCCTTGGATTGCATATTGACGCATTCATAAACACTGCCCATTCTATGACATATGGCGATACAAGCTCAATCCATGCCTGGACATGTGTGTACGTCTCACACAGAACCCAGCGTTATGCATAATCGCACCGTAAAAGCAAACCACCGTAAAGACTCACCACACTGAACCGTACGCTCCGGACCCGATTTGCTTCAGTTTAATAAACTTCACCGGGACTTCCCACACCGTATTGTTGATTTCCTCACGGGAGAAATGCGGCCGAGCTTCCATGTTGAAACCATTCGAGAGCTCAGGCGATCACGACAAACTGCACTCCTTCCCTACAACACCTCCACCCCCGCGTCTCGGCGATCACTAGTTGGTTTGAAAGGTCAAACACAAAGGACGATAATAAAATACGGCCCGCTGGTCTGAGGTAATCCCACGATCTGGTGACACAGGGAAAGTGCATGAGTTTCTAACAGAGAGGTCTAACGAAGATACAGATGTACAGATGTATTCCCTGGTGGCAGGCTGACAGTACAGGCGGATGCCGCCCCCTTATTCTCTTCTCTTGTAGATGGGATGGGATTTTAACTCGTGATCTTAATTTCAAACCACTTGCTGAAGCATGTCAACGTGATTCACTTCGTTCCCACCCACGCGCACTAGAAGTCATTTGTGTGTGTGCGCGCGCGCGCGTTCGTGCGTGCGTGATAACTTGTTAATCTTCATCAAACGCCATCCACATTAACGAGGATGTTATCAATGAGCATCGTGAAACGTCTGCAGCGGGTACTCGCGACAGACGTATACGTCATCAGCAATAACATCTCAATTTTAATTAAAAAATGTGATCAACAATTTTTTCGTCAAACGAAGTTAGGCTACCGATTGGTTACTTCTTGGGCTTCTTTCAGCAATGCAGCAAAGCAATACTTGTTTTCAGATTTTAATATTTAGTTGTGAAAGTCAGTTAATAACAGCAATGCATAACTCACCACATGGTTACATTTATATATGTAAGCTATGTTCATAGCCCAGGCCTGACCCAGGACGTTGTATACAGCCTCCTTCCGCGGCGCTTATAGCTAGAGTATGGTTAATTGTTTGAGGGCTATAGCTTGGTATATAGCTTGATATATACAGTAGGGGCCTCTACGAATAGTCAAATCTCCTAACCTTTATGCCTCTTTTCCTTAACCTTTGTGGAAAACGTCATCGGGTCAAGCAGAGATGAAAAGGTGCTTCCTTTCGAACATAGAAAAAGACATCACTGTTTAAAATGAATTCGACTCCACTTTCCCTAACCGACGTCATTGCGTGACGGGAGTATTGCTGACCTCTAGCGTCTCTAGCGTGAAACTACAGTTTTCCGAAGTTGATCTACAATAAATGCTCTTTCGATCCATGCGTTATTGTCGTATTGATGTCAATAAGGTTGTCGCCAACAGTGAGAATCACTTAGGTCGTACTTGGCCAACGGGAATATTTTAGGCCACTTGAATCCAAAAAAAAGATGATGTTGAAATTAACTGCCCCCGGTAGTCTTTCTTAAGTGTGAAGTCTGCATTTTATTTCTTATGGTGTATGTTGTGTGCTTAATAACAGCAATAAATTAATGAATTTCGATTCAAATAATGATTCTGGAACTGGTATCCATTATCAATTGTATTTTCTTGTATATGCTGTGTGTAAATGTGCTCTATAAATAAAACTTACTTAGGGGTCCTACTTACTTACTTACTTCTTCTCTTCTTCTGCTTTCCAGCGTCTCTCATGCGTCTTCGCGAAGAGTCAGTACTCTTCGTTGGTGGCATGTTGCTTTTGTTGTTTTAAATATTGCCGCCGTAATGGATTATGGGATACCACCATCTTCTTTCCTTTCGTAAAGGTTGCTCAGGAGTAACTGTCCCTTCACGGGACTCTCTAAATCGACGCCACTTCGACCTGGGCGGGACTTTACGTCCTACGTCACTTGCTATGGGTGTGCATGTGTGCGCGTAGCCGTTTGTCTCAGGGATCTGTGCACGAACTCCCTTGTGTCGAACGCGATTGGGGGGGTGTGATAGGCTATATTTTCCACAAATGACTTACTATTACTAGCGATTAACATGACGAAACAACACGAACTAAGCTAACATTAGACTATAGCCAC
>OOFH01075739.1:0-12721 GCA_900323355.1 Merlangius merlangus | reverse complement strand
CTCTCTTGTGTTTGGTTGACCTTAGCCTGGTCAATGTAAAGGCCAATCGAGGCCAGATACGGTATGGAAGAGGTGCGTGATCCGGAGCCATAACGATCCCATGCCCCAGCCGTGCTGCTTCCGTGTGGGAACCGGTGTACATTCTCCTTAAGGGTAAGCTGTGTGTTGTCATCAGAAGACGGGTCTTGTTTTTCAGTTTATTCAAAGTAAACTACCATTTAAGGCTTTGAGAGGGGTCAGTCGGCTTGAGTCACTTTGCCCCAGGCAAGTGCAGTGCTAAGCATAATTGCAGAGGCCTTTGGCCACCTTTTAATATTTTGATGAGTAAGAAATCAGGGGTTGGGTTGTTTCCTTGGTGGATGGATGGGTTTTTGTGCGCAGATCCCTGTATGGTTTATCCCTAACTGCTCTGGCATCTCACCAGGGGTCGACTAAGAGACTACACACTTGGGGGTATGTTATACAGCTTATTTTTAGTAGATCTTAAGGTTACTGATGCATAAAGTTGGAGCTAAATAGAGGAGAAGGTACAATCTAATCTCCTCTCTGCCTGACTGCAGACTTAAATACAATTATTTTCTATTTTTATCAATGCACTGGAAGTTGAGTTTCAAAGATATAGCTTTGGAATGCAAGTTAGAAAAACCAACAGCGCCGTTTTTTAAATGTTCTGCATGCTAATGTGTTAATACTGCATTTCCATTGCTGATTCACAGCCTACGTTGCAAGACCTCTGCCAAGTATTCAGATAGGGCTCCAGCTGTCCAAAATGTGTCTAGATGTTCACATTTTACTCATACCTTCACATTCTTAGCATTACAGTTGCTCCTGTGATGCAAATTAGTCTTTATGCGTGAAGGAGAGATAAAAAGCTGTAGTCTTCTGCAGGTGAGTCTTGAGGTCACCACTTTCATCATCCAATTTCTTTAACAGTACTTCAGTTTAAAACACAATAGACCTGAGATACTTTTAATATACCTTTTGTATATTAAAATTGGACCAAGTTTTGATTTGGCTTTGTCCGTTTCCCATTTCCTTTATTATAAACACCATCTTTCCTGATCCTGCCTCTCTATACTTTAGACACACACACACACACACACACACACACACACACACACACACACACACACACACACACACCTCCAATACTCTACCACCTTACTCATCTGTCTTCACACAGGCATGTAATTCTGTTGTGATCTTTCAAAACATTTATTTTTCTCTAAATTAACTGCTCATTCCATGCTACGGCGATAACAATGTAATTCTTGTGCTGGAATTCTGTGGAATGCAGACTGGTGCCAATTCCCGCGAAAAACATTGTTTAGAACACACTCAGAAATAATCAGCCCACGATAATGGGACATTGGATTCATTTGTCCCCTTCATTTAAATGAAACAAGCATCTATTTATGGGAACCATTATTGGGGAGAAATTGACATAGCACAGTTTTTCTTTACCAAAGTTAATATTGGGGAAGAGATAATTGACAAATTTATGTTCACATTGTTAAATTTTGTGCCTGCAATTTCAAGAATTCCTTTTTCATATTCGAAAGATAGTCACGAGGCATAGAAAATATACTTTGCGGGGAAAAACAATAAAAAAATGTTATGTTATATTCAAAATAATCACTATAACAGGCTTCAATTTATGTTGCATTCAAATGTTTGTCCACTTGGTGTATCAATACTTAAAACACTGATCAGTGTGAGTGATCACAAGGAGAGTATGACCATCCATAGTGGTAAACCACAATCATAGACCTATAATTATCGCCATCTGTTATATGTATTGATCATTCATCTCGATGGAGGTCGGCGCTACAAGCCAATGTTTACTTGTACTGTGGTACGTGAATATAGATTGCTGATAATATGAAGGTGTGCCGTTGAATCACGACAGTTTTGTTTGGGATATCAACTTTCAAGGGGGATAGCCTATTTGAGTTATTGAACAGGGCAACTAACGTCTCCAAAACACACCCACTGCTCATTGACCAACTCACCCGCACACAATTTAACACTTGAATTTCAAATTTTAACAATTACAGTATAATTTAAGAACGTTATATAGGATATTTTGATAGAGGGTAAGTGCGTCTTCATCAGGATATACGGTTTAGAACTCCATCCGTCTTTTTACTGGCGCGATTATTAAAGTAAGCTTCTGCATATGCGAATCACGTCTGATGTTAATAGTAATGCTGCATTTTTTTAATAGCTTGTCTTTTTTTATAATTATTTTTGGCCTAGGGGGGTTCTCTTGGGCTGTCTTTGCAATTATAGGGGAAACACTGACGTGTATCACTTGTATCACAACATCTAAGTATAATCATAACATGGATTGGAGGGGCAGTCAAGATGGTTATTATCAAACAGCATGCTTATTGGTTGGTTACGTGTTCAAACCGGGTTTGTAGAAATATAAGAGAATGTATCTCTTCTTTGTGTCTTAGATAATGTGTGAGTCTAACCAAGGAAAATGTTACTAAATGTATTTTAATATTGTCATTAAGTAGGTCATATTCTGTGGCCACCTCTCTAGAATGATCTAATCTTTATTTAACAAAAATATTTCTTATTATTTGGAACTTTGCTTTGGATGCTTCAATTTCCCTTTTTTAGTTAGGGTTAGGGTTCAAATTGCTGACACACAATGTCAAGTGGCACTACAAACCACAGCTGTGAGAGTATTCAGTGGCACAGGGCAAGGATAAGGGTGAGAATCAGAAATATCAGTACTTGCAACAAATAAAAAATTACAGCCACAGTGTAGCAGCAAGGCTTGTCAGACGACACTAGATCTCCACCAAGGTATTGCACCACGAGAAAATGTTTTGAAAGGAATCTCTCGTCCACATCGACACAGTTTTTCATTGAAATTTACAGACAAAGCAAGCCATGTCTTGTTTTCTGTTTGGTATTTTGGTGTCACGGAAGCCCTTTGGGTGCCTCTGATTTGTCAACAACCTCATCCTTTTATTGACCGTTTTCAGAACAAATTTACAATGAACACCTTCAAGCATTGATATCATTGTTTTCAACCTGAAGTGGCTGACACTCGCTAACGCAAACAAATGGTCGAAAAACTAATTGTGCAAAATTTAACAAACCTTGAAAAGATTGCTTATCACTCAGACACAGAGTATACCCCCTTTTGTTGTCAACCATGGTCCTTCACCTTCTCTTTTCGGAGATAACTCAGCGAAGGTCTTGGTGAAGTCTTTCATTTTATGATCATAATGAATACTAATATAAACTCTCAGTAGGTCATTTTTTAATTTGCTCTGGATAAGCCATTACAGTTGCAGTGCATTTAAGCCAAATGGTAAATTAGTTACATTACAAGTTACATGAGACTGTAGGCAATACGGGACCCATCTGGCCAGGAGCCTCTCTACACTGTAAGGGGTGAATTGAGTTTGTACATGTGCCATTTATGTTAGTTGAGATCTTCTTTAATGTCAGAACTTTGCAGTGTACCTTTCCCAACACGGCAATCCTTTGCAACATTTGTGTTTTAATGTGTATGTGTCTCGGTGTGTCTCTACGTGTATTGATGATTGTGTTGCTGCCTGCAACACAATCATCAAGGAGATGCGTTTTATATTGAGGAACACCAAAGTATGGCACCTCAGGAATCCTCCAGGAGCCATTATTGGCATCGCTGATGCAG
Source organism: Merlangius merlangus (assembly GCA_900323355.1). Lineage (NCBI taxonomy): Eukaryota > Metazoa > Chordata > Actinopteri > Gadiformes > Gadidae > Merlangius > Merlangius merlangus. Next base: position 9,039 of record OOFH01075739.1, on the reverse strand, counting down.
TAAATAGATTCAATGTAGAAAATAATACCCTTGAATAATTAATTAGATGGGTTTTAGAGCAACAACTTACACGCTGACTGCACTCAAGGGAAAGGGAGCAGGTACGTTAACAAGTGTTTTTAAGAAGTGTGTGTGTGTTCTGTGTGTTTATAGTCTCATATGCTCAGATCATAATTTACCAAGGAAAAAACTTGTGAATTATACACATGCATTGCTGCTAATATATGATGCACCTCTTTATGAACACATAATCATAACTTATGGAGAGCAATATGGTTATTGATTATGTATGATGTACCACCCAATTTGTAGTAAATCAAATCATAAATCAGGTGCAATACTTAAATAATTGGAACCTGTTATCAACTACTGGTTCATTAAAGTGATGTTTAACAGTCTGTTCTCCATCAATGTTTTAGATGTACCAATGTACTTTTCCACAAAATATATTGTCGTAGCAATCTGTGTGACTGTATATATATTTTTTATTTAATATGAATGATTGTGTTTTTTGCTTAATAAAACACATCTTTCATATACAGTTGCTAGACATTGACAGCCTTATCTTGTCTAATATTTGATCTAATCCTAATGTGAAAAACCCAATTGTTGATAGTTTTATGATGCTAGTTGAGCATACAGTCCCCTTGGTACTAGTCAGAAAGGCTGTCAAATGAGTTTCAAGGTTGAGCGGCACTCATCAGTGCCTTATAGGGATGTTGGAGTTTTATTTATTACATCTTTCATCTGTTCCCCCCTGAGATCAGCCATCATTTTGCCCTGGCAAAAAAAGAAGCAATTAGTGAGAGAACAGGGCCCGTGTGAATTCCCATCGAAAACCAAGGAGGAAGGATTGCCACAGGGATATTGAATAGATTTAGAAAGCTTCTGAATGACTAGGCCCTATGGCTGATTTTGCTTTCAGCACCAGCACAAACATTTTTAATCTTTCTTTGTCAGATGTCTTTGTTCAGTGTTGAATAAAGACTAAGTAGTGGTGTGTATATTAATGGTGTGTGAGAATGAGTCTGCCAAGTCAACATTATCCTAAGGGATAGCAGTCACATGTTGGCTTATTGTGCGTGTTTGCACCTTAGTTTGGGTCTTGTTTATGCAAAGGAGTAATTCAGTGAGGTTATCAAAATTAATAAATTAATATTAAAAAAAATGATACAGCATGTCTATCATTTCAGTCCTGTTGATGTCGGGCAATTGTTCGGCTACAAGGACCTCCTAGGACTCTGTTACCCCTTTGGGTTGAGCCCTGAAGTCCACTTGCATTAGACTGAATAACTTAAAACCTAAGCAGCATTAAATTACTCAGCAGGATAGTTCTCTGCTCTTCTTCACAAATAAGGGCACTTATCCAGGGGTCTGAAAGGCCATTAAGTTATTTTTTCTACTGTTCTTTTGGGGGTAACAAAATATAGTGATCATTAATCTTGTCAATAGATTAAAAAAACGTAAATAAAACCAAGAACAGCTTCTCTGAACGTCTGTCCTGTCCTTTCAACCCATTGGCCCATTTGATCTCCCTTGCTGTGATTATGTTGTTATTGTTATTGTTAATGGCTTGCCCTGGTCAAGTGGATTAGGATGGTCTTATATTTTGCAGCTTGGTGTTAATGTCATTCTGCCACATAATATTTCTGCATCACCTCCTTTTTCAACTCTTTTTTTTTTTAGTAGTGAGGAAAATAATCATGCATTTAAATTTGTGGAAACCCATTCACAAATGGTGAACCTTGTATTTATGTGTAAACAGTTAAAACAACATTAGAATAAATTAGAATTGACTTGATACTTCCTGGTTATACATGGGAATATCAATTATCTGGGTATTATAATTAAGTGCAACTAATTATAAAATAAAAAAAAACAATTCCCCGCTGTATCTGCCACTATAAGACATTATAACCGTAAGAGTTTCAGCACAGCCACTAAATGGTAATTTTAAGGCACTGTAGAAAATATGAAAACTCAAATTGAGTGAGATTAGAAAAAACACTATCAGTCTAATGTACATGCATTGTTGTCCTGCCATTTCAATATACACATGATGCAGCAGTAATAAACCAACCGAACGAGAGGATTAGACATTATTTACTCCATTCTGTTGTCTACGCTAACAGACAATAGAATGCCTATCGCCACTGAGGATTGTGTATTAACATTGTTTACAATGTGTTCAAATAGACTTGCCTTGAAGAACACATTATTATTCGTTATCTGTGATTAAAATATTCTGCTCAATATTCATTTATTATTTCTTGGAAAACGATTTGCTTCAAGTCATCACATGAAAATGACGGGGGAATCCTGCAAGTAGTCGGGTCAGAAAGCTTGCTTGTGGCTGACATACTTTGGCAAAATATGTTATCTGCCGATGTAGATATTATTTGAAATGTCATAATTATTCATGGTTTAATGCGTTTTGACACTTGGCAAGAACAAAATATGGCTGATTTGGATTTGATTACATTTTATCTGTTTTAAGATTCTACCAAATGAATTTTTTATGGTTCAATGTTGTTATTTTTTCTTTTAGTAACATACAGGATTAACATTTTTTTTTTACTTCTTGGCCAAAGTTGCCAAGGGTAGATGGCAAGATATACTTTATTTCTAAGTGTTTCCCAACATTTCATTCTCAGAAGAAAATAATTGTCAGCAGTATCACATCCTATTGTTATCAACTGACGTTATTTTGGAGCTTTTGGTATTCGCAGGATGGACTATCCTGTCTTCAGGAGGAGCTCAAGCATCAATCTTTTTTCCCACAGATATTATGATCAGTCACAATATATATAAGGCATCCTGGTTTGAGCACATTTTCCATTAAACTGGTTGTCTTTGTGCAACGTTTTCTGGACTGTGCCCTGCTGTGGTTGTGTTAAAAAAACATAATAGAATGTGGAAGTGCTAATTGAAATCCAGGTAGGCCTACATGCTGGATCAATATGATCTTAGCAGGGCTCAGAGGGTTTGGACCTGTGTGACATTGGGATGTGATGGATGACCATCACAAAGACACCAGCTCTAATGAGGCAGGTTACATGATATATTAAACCCATCTTTAAGAGCCCTGTGAAGATTTAATTTGTCATACCTTTCTATTGTTCCCTCATTCTGTCTTCAGCTAATGGTTTTACAATAATCAACAGTAATATTTAGTATTAGAACAGTAAGTGTCACGTTAAAAGGTCTCTACAAAAGTATTTTCAATAGAACTGTCATTGCAAAGATCAGGGTTTGCAGTTTGCAGTCATTATATATTTGTTAGTGTATGTCAGAAATTCAGAATTGCTTATTAAGTCAGTAACAACAAATAGGTTAGATGGTGAGTTAGAAGTCCCAGGTCTGTTTTTCAGAAGTGGTTTATTCCCTCCGTGTCCCATTTTAATTTTAAAAAAAGGGACGAAATGAATAGAAAGAAAATAAACAGAAAATGTGCTTTTATTTACCTAGGATTTGTTATTGTTTCTATAAAAACATTTTAACATGTGTGGCTTTATTTCAACAAAGGCAGTATAAATCTAATGCTTTTTGGTTTGCCATAGATATTTCAAACTACAACTTTCATTTCTTTCAAATTCCCTGCCTTTATGGCACAAACATTAAACATAATGGTTTGATTAATGTGCTTTTCATTCTTTCTTTAATCAGTTCCAGTCTGAATAAATATTTATAAATAAACACTCGACAATAAATTGGATGTGTCCACATTTTATCAATGTTACCTTTGTTGGTTTATTTTAGATTCAAGTGAGGTGATGTAAAAAAAAAAGATGATGTTTTTTTTTACCAATCTGGCGTTAGGTCAAATAAAATAGGCTACTAGCTTATATATTCATTTCAATCTTCATACAATAATACAATAAACATTTAAGAGTATGGGAAGAGGTGAATAATATTACATGGTTAACATGGTAAACATGGCGCCAATCAGTCTGTTCTGAAACAAAGTTTTGAGATATTCAGGGTTGTTTGCCACTCAATATAGTGGTGTAACGATCATGGGTCGTAACACTGGAAATCATTGGTTTAAAAAACACTACAAACACCTTAACAACATACATTGTTTGTTGTAGTTTTTGCTAAATAAAACGCATCTTGCATATTAACTATTCCAGGTCTGTGGAACAGTGTATATGCAATATGTATTATGTAAGATGTATATGCAGCATTCCTACCGACACAATACCCATTTTAAGCTAAGTTAAACACTCTACCTCAATAATTTTTTCCATGGGGGCCTAACTGTAAGGTCACTACTATACACTGAGGTGTTCAGGGTTCCAGTGAAACTTCATTCTAAGGGTTGAGATACATGGGACACGGACACCCGCTTCACATATGGGCGGTGGAACGGGGTTCTTTAGCTGCTACATAGACTCCATCTTTCTAACACTTGGTTGCGGGAATCGTCAGTATTCTTTCACAAAGATTATCGGATTCAATTTGTGCAGTTTTGCCAGGTGATCATGCAGTTGTTGTAACCTGTAATTAGCCAGGTGGTTTTAACTACAGGATCACGGATACACGTTGATTTTATTTATTTGAATGTACAAAAAACATTGTCTGTGGATGAACCATATTTTGTATCATATTGCAACATTGCTCTTTTTTTTTCACACAGCTCGACGTAGTTTTGACATGTTTCTGGGTCTGTGTGAACAGTGTATGACGCCCATGAAACACTTAATACACACAAGAACAGGTCATAGAAGTGTTTTTTAAATTGCTAACGTCGCCAAGATCTACAATGCTCACTGGGATTGAAGGGGAGCCCTGCCGTGGCCACGACCGGGAAAGAATGTAAGAAAGCTCAGCAATGCAAGTGAACGTTGCTGATGTCGTGTCACTTTAAGAGGGCCTGCTGTGCCGTTGAAGACCTTGAATCTGAGTAATTTTCCTGCCTGCCTTTGAACTTAATCCTTTCAGCAGAGGTTTTGGCCTAAAGGCTTCTTCAGTATATGCACATTGTGAATCAACCCAGAAATATATGCATAGAGACTGAAAGATTCTAAGATTGACCCATTGAACTTTTTTTAACCAGCTTTACTATTGGGATTTGATTCTTTTATTTTTATTTAAACTACCAACCAATTTGTAATCGTTCAAATTGAACATTGCATTGGTCTTTGGACCAAAAAGATCTGCCAATTCTACCTACAAAGGCACACAATTCACATCAAAGAACCCAAATGGTGTTTGATATTGCTTTGTACTGAAATATCCTTGTTTTGCCTTTTTATATTTAGAAAGCCCCCACCACAACGGACACTCTGTTATATTATCAATGCATCAGATATGCAGGGAATTATTTCTCTGGACTGAGCTTTATAAGAGTTTTTTTATAACTGCTCGGTTTTCTAGGTTATGGTTACTGGTCCAATTCTTTTTTTCTTGGTTGCATGCCAATTAAATATCAGGGTTGAAATCAAAAAGCAATCAATAATTTATTATGTATTTTCTCTTTCTATTTTCATGGCTGAAGTCCGTAAGCTAACTCACTACAGGAGTTGGGTGGATTATTCTGCGATATTTAAAATCTCTATTTGATTAGAGGTCCAAGAGCATCAAGGCAGATTAACTCTGCCCCCTTTGGTGTAAATAACCCCAGCTTGTGATCAAATTCATGGCAGGCTGACGGGGCATTAAGCAGTGAAGACTTTATCCTTAACTCTTTAAGGAAGTTTAATTAAACCCCTGTTTGTGCAGGAGGCACTCGGATGTTTTTCCAAACCAGACGAGACTTTATCGTCATGATTGTCAATACATTGTAGAATTCATTTAATTTAATTTCCAACAAATTATATTGATCTTAGCCAATCTTGGCGATGCCACAACCAATATTGTGCCAGTGACAGAGATGTAAGTGTTTTACTTTCCACTTCTACGTCCTTGTTTTTACTTGAAATCAGATGGTCTTGGCTTGACATTCAAATAGCTGCCTGTTTGGTTTCAGAATAAAACTGTCAAAACAACCCTTTTTTCACCCTCATATTGTGCCAGAAATGTAAATATGTTCAAATAATATACAATATTATATTTCAGCTGCCCCTCGAAAAACTAAACCTAAACACATGGCCTGTCACATGTGTGTGACCTCATCCCATTCCGGCTATATTTTGCCCCATGCTTATTATCCAGTTTTTCTTCTTTTCGAGTATAGACCCTGAATTCCATTTCAATTAGGATTTTCTTATCTTTGGACTTACCTGGACCTTATTAGACAGAGCAAGCAGGGTCATGTCATCATGTTCCCGTGCATGTGCGAGATGTGTAGGTCTCTGGCCTCCTGACCTGTGCAGGCATAATTGGTCTTTTGACTATTCATGGCAACAGCTTTTCTGGATCAACAATCAGCCTCTTATATTAATTAAATCAGAGAAGAAGCTAATGCATCTCCAGATACATGCATATATCAAATCGTTAGCAGCTATTTAATGAACACATTTTAAACTGGTAACTCCCATTTGCAAAATATGTTAAGGTTTGGTTCTATTCTATGGTTATGTCTAATGGCTAAGCATCCCGCTGGTAGTTGTACTACTGTTGTAGAAAATTTGTATTAATAATTACATTATTATATCATATTATTATAATGCTATTAAGCCTTGTCTAGCAATTCAACAAGAAAACCTTTGAGACTTCTCTACACTATAGGCTGTGCATACACAATGCTTGATGAACAAAGAGCAAATTTAGCTTGTGTCACCCATAAAAAAATCCCAAAGTAAACTCAAAAGAGAAACCCTACTTATTTCATTGCATTAAGTGAAAGCCAAGTTTCTGGCCAGATAATACTCTTTCTAATACTCTTTCAGTGAAACATCACTAAGAGGAGTAAAGGAATAAAGATAAATAATATTTTCTCAGTTCAGCCATAATACTGATTGAATTGAACTAGACATGTCTAATGTCTTCGTCCTGTCCATGACCTCACAGAACCTTGTTTTACATGTTGTGCACTATATCAACATAGAAACATCCTTATGATCTTACTTTGAACCTAATCTTAATTTGAATCTAATTTCTTTAATACAAGCATTGCCAATGTTTGTAACGCTGGTCAAAAAAGAGTGAAACGTGTGTAAAACTGCTGTATGCTTTCTCCAACAGAATCTGAGATCTTCATCTTAAATCGTATTATTAACAAGAATTCGATGCAGAATAGACACAAGAAACGTCTCACTGCTGTTGTTGTACTACCTTCTATTGTGATGGATGGTACATTTGCTTACATTTTCAGACCCAGGTGGCCTTCATAGTTTGAGTGCCAAGGGTCATTTCCAGGACGATTATTTTGCCTTTTTTGTTGAGTTCTTCCTCTTCAGTGAGGTTATTTTTGCTGTTGAATGATGCTTCTATCTCAAAAATCTGTTTCTACTTTTTTGACTACTTTGTTTCTGTATTTTTGTATGTGGTGATTTAGTTTCCCTTTTGTTGTCCCATACGGTACTGTGTTAACCGTGTTAAAAAGGGCTAACTTTTCCTAATCTGGGTCAATGTCACAGTGCATTTACATTATGTTGCGTTGGCCTCTTGTAAAGGTTGCCAGAATTGTGGGGTATGTGGTCCTGGTGAGTCCAGGATAATCCGTCCCGTTTGCAGACTTGAGACAAAACCTTTGTTCATGATGCAGGCCCGTGTTTTGAATCGCACAGTGTAATTTATACTAATTCCTTAAAGCTTTCGAGATTTTAAACCTGCATATTTTGAATACTGCAGTCCGCAACTGCTGTTCAACCCCCCATATTGAATAGGACCCCACCAATTGTCAATCAGCCCTTTAATCAGCATGTCACCACTGTCTGTTGAAAGCTATAGATGAATGTTTGTGAGGGCTGGGATACTACAGGACGGATATAGTGAAAAGGAAATTAATACATTCTAAATATTGTCCTGCACGCAACAGGATAATAGCACCATCAGTTCCTGTTCTACAGGTATCCATAGCAGCTCTACTTCTGCAGTTGGAGTCAAGACACTGGGGGTAACTGCTTCAAAAATGTGCATACTTTTACCAAATTTACCTTTATCAAAAAGGTGGGCCGATTTAATCTTTTGTTTGTCTCCATTTGGGACATGGTCTGTGTTCGTAGAGCCAGCTTGATTTATTCGGGTGACTGCAGAGAAACACCATCCAAAACAAATTGAATGGGGATGATGGTCACTGTATTTAGCAAAGTCAGGTGAAAAAATATATCCAAATGACCTTCTGGGTTTTCCTGAGATTTTACACATATTTTAAAGGCATCTAAATTGAACCTTTATCTTATTATTACCTGTGCTTTTATTCTCCTCATGGGCAATATCAGAATTGGGACAATATAATTCATATAAACAATGAAATAACAAATGACACATTTTTTTATTTTTGTTTTAGGAAAGTTTGGGTGTACCTCAAAATTGTGCATAGAATACATTTAATTATTTTTCATGAACCTTAACACAATGTTGTCCACTCATATATTTGCTAAACTGTTGTACTGTTTAACAATGAAACCTGCAACCAAAACATCCCATTAGCTCCATTACTGTCCACATTTCATTGGTATTCTTGTTTAGGAGAGTTTTGACCCTGAGAAGGAGTAGGCGTCAATGACATGTCTATACAAGCATACAAGAAAGACATTGGTTTTCTTTGTGCATAATTAGATTCACATCTTGCGCTGTGATCGTTACCACCAGTAGCACATTATGCTCTCTGTCCCATAAGCACCATTAGGGTGAGTGGCCCCAGCGTAATTTGCCTGTCTTTTATTTCTTCATGTGGCTGTGACCCAAGGGCTGTTTGCTTACCAAAAGAGTCGAGAGGGGATTCACTTAGCTGAAATGACTAGCTAATAGCGTTTAATGAGCTGTTTTGGCATGCTGTCGTCTTCCCAAGCTTGTTTGTAGAGCAAAGCCACTAACACAAGCCATCTGTAACCCCTGTGTGTGTGTGTGTGTGTGTGTGTGTGTGAGATCGGAAGAGCGTCGTGGAGGGAGAGAGTGTATATCTCGGGGGGCGCCGTATCATTAAAAAAA
>OOFH01075730.1:0-10231 GCA_900323355.1 Merlangius merlangus | reverse complement strand
GTTAGACAGGGCCACTCGAGCTACCATTGTGTTTTCTGCACGGACAGCGAGCGCCCTCATGGCAGAGAGAACGTCCTTTTCATCATTGTCCACTAGGCTTTTGCCTGCAGCACGGGTGAGGTCTTTTCTCAGATCCTCCTCACAGCACTCTAGCAGTTGTGTGACAACATCTGATCCAATTAGTTTAGTGCCCCGCTTGTACTCGCCCCAGCGGGTTAGGAAGGACGACCAGGTCTCGGCTGTTCCAGCCAACGCTATGGACGGGCGCCTTAGTTTCTCCATTTTGGCGTTTTGCGCGCGGTTCCTTAGTGGCTGCAGCGTGTGCGGTCGCGTGTATGTTCAGCATGGCCACGACCACTGCTGCTTCAGCATGTGCAGCCACATAGTCACACTCCTCGATAGGGCAAGGCACATTCATCCTTGGTCTCACAGTTCTGTATTTTCGTTTCTTTGTTTTAAAAGATGCGCTCGTATATCCGGGTCCCCGGGCGACGTCAGTTGAAAATACACTCGCGGTCCGCCCACTCGTATGATCGCATTCTTTTGCGACGTTGGAGATGTCTGCTTGGCTTAATCCAGATGTTAAATAAGAACAACTTTCCATTTGTTCACTTGCTTTAATGAACGACAGCAGTGAAATGACAATAACCAAACATGTTATGAGCAGCTGAAAGTGCCGGTAGGTTTACATCAAAATAGGGTTGTTAACTTCCTGTTCCGCTATGTGCAACAACATAGAGGTCCTTAGAGCAACAACATAAGAGGACCGTAGTGCAATATTCCCTGCAACTGGCAGTCCACACTAGGGAGTTTGATGTAGAGGCCTGCTGTTTGTCGCTCGCACGGGTGTTCATATAATTCCCCTCCTTTTGCTTCATAGTTACCATACCGAAATACTTAAACAAATAAAGTGAGTTAAAAGCGATCCGGATTGGACTACTTTCTTCAAGAACGCGACAATGGTAACTAGTAACTTTTATTATAGAGTAATTCAGTTAACTCAGTTACTTTTTGGAACAAGTAGTGAGTAACTATAACTAATTACTTTTTTAAAGTAACTTCCCAACACTGCCCGGCACTGACTGATATGACCATATTAACCGTTGTACTGACTGTATACTTGTACACAAGGAACCATGTGATTTTTATGAATAGTTTCTTTTATGAATATGAATAGTAGAAAAAATGTCCATTGAAACCCTCACGTGCTTACTTGGTCCTTTGAACACCCTTGTTTGTTTTGGATGTTTTCACGCTGATCTGGTTGTGATCGCAGCGATCCACATAAAACGCACAAACGTAGGTGATGGCTTTTATAGTGAAAACGTTGCGAGATACCGCACAAAGGCTGTTTAGAGTAGAAACGCACAAAGATTTGCGTGATGGCTGGCTTGACGCGGATGAACGAATGACGGCTGAATTGACCGCAGTAGCTTACTTAAATACCTTCCTCCAGGAAGAACCGGGTGTGTCGCATTAGTCAATAACCTCGTCCGACCTGCTAGTAGGCCTACATGTTCATCAGACAGAGAGGTAGCCTAGATGGAAAGAGAAGATAGATGATGCAGATTAATCTCGTGGGATGTTTCATAGATTGTTTGACAGGGGTTTTTATTGCAGTAGGGCCTGTCATTCATCGTTTTGAGCTGTTAACAAAAGCATGCTGTTGGAACCGCATGACGCAATATTGCGCTACCGCGCCGCACCACACAGGCGCGTTCCCTCAGCGTCAGCAGAAACGAAGAGACCGCGCGACAGCACCCCGTCCTTCCGATCACAGCACCCACCCCACGCGGGGGGAGCGACAAGCGATTGAACAACAATTACGTAATGATGCTGAGGATATGAACTATGGCCATTTATGTTTTGCCTGTTGAAAGCATATGGGGCCTTCTATATGCACATCTTTATCTTGCTCGTGTGGGGCCAGAGTAGCCTATACTGTTTGCCAAGTCTTGCGCAGCGTGTCGGCTGTTAGAGGGGAGAACCCTCCCGGGATGTGTGACAGGTTGTTAGAGACCATTTCCCCTACAATGATTAGCCCACGTCGACCTCGGACCCTCCCCTCATGTTGTGTTCAGTCGAATGGTCTGTGTTGTATCTGGCCACCTCCTCCTCCTCCTCCATCATCGCTCGGCGGTATTTAAACGGGACCTGCTGCGGATCCACGCGTAGCCGTGGACTTCAAAATGTGCGACTACTAATTGAGCTCAATTAAATTGAAGGTCCCTTGGTGTTCAATCCATATACATTCAACAACAAAAAAAGAAACATGGACAAAGGTATGTTCAAATCATTCCACCAAAGTTTTTGGAAACGTTTCAGAGTGAGTCGTTGCGTTACTGAATGGTGACTTGTTCGGTGACTTGCGCGGTTTAATTCAGGCACGAATGACGAAAGACTTATAACACATGTCATCAATGTCACTGGCATCACTGTCATCTTTCAATCATTTTTGGGAACTAACTGTTGCATAGAATCTATTCGGATGTCAAACAACAGTAGAACAAGTTGGCTGTTCTGATACAACAAATTACATATTAAATATGTAACTATTGTGACATGGAGGGAATACTTGATGTCACTAATTTCTATCATAATATTTGATGAGGTTTCCAGACGCTTAATGTTTGAAAGGCAATGTGTGCACCAGCCACGTAGGCTATCCAACTTTACTTTAATGCATAAACCTGTAGGTAGGAACGCAACCAAACGTTTAGAAATCCATCTGCTGCTGTCATACAATACCACTGAAACACAATCTCAGTTGTGTTAATTGTCCTTTATAGGACAATGTGCTTCGCCATGTTGTTTACTTGCACTTAACAATACTTGCACTTAACAACAACTTTTTTCAAACTCATATTATGAAAGTTTGACTGAAGTCGCTTTACAGAGATTGTTATGATTATTAAATAATAAAATAAAATCTTATCTAGCGAGGAAAACTGCCCTTACACCAGAATGGAGGAGAAATGCAGTCCTACGCCCGTTTTGGATGCATAAATCAGATTTGCTATTCTGTGTTCCAGACATAATTCCCACAAGATTTGTTCCTTTAAGAATTTCAGGTTCAAGGTTAAGCTGCTGATCACAATGTGCAGCTGTTCTCCATAAATCCAGAATAAATAATCCATTACCTTAATTGAAATCCAAACACTTCTGTAAACACAGAAGGGTAAATTAAGTGACCATTATAAGCATTAGTTAATGCAGTAATAATAATTATGACATAGTATTTCATAGGTATTGTTAGGGTTTTTGGGTTAAAGGTTAAAGGATTGGAGATTGTGTGCAACCAGAGTAACTTCAACTAACGTGAACCTTTAACACGTACACCACTTGTTAACATGAACACCATTAGTTAACATGAACACCATTAATAAATGATAAATAGACCATAAGTTAACTGATAATGAACTGTCCATTAATGCTTAGAACTGCATTCAATAATGTTAATGAATGGTTAAATAATGCTCCCTTATTTTTAAGTGTTACCAATAAATACTAGACATAATACCACTTTCAGGGATGACTTATCGCATGACTCAATTCAGAAATATGAAAATTATGACTATTATTAACAATGAATTATAGTAAGTAAGATGTGACAATGCCTCGGAAGTATTTGTCTGAATACTTTCTCCAAAACACAAATAAGGATCAAAGGGAAAACCCAAATAAACTGATACCTAAAGTATTGAAGGCTTGAATCGGCTCCATTAGGGAATCATACCTGATTTAAGGTCTTCGGGTCCACATTTCATGTTCACATTTTTATAGTTATTCTATAACACTATATAACACACCTACAATACAATGCAGTATAGACTTGCAATACTATTATTAAGTTAATCAAGCCCCTATTAAAAAGTAAATTGTAATAAGATAAGTCAACAGGTTATTCAACTTTAATTTAGGTAATAACAGAGTATCAGTATATCATCAAAGGAAACAATTAATCATTTGCCAACAAACCTGATTTGTCAAATAGTCATAATTATTATTGTTTTAAAAAACAGTCTTGGTTTAAAATAACTGCATTTTCGATGCAAATTTAAGCAACGCCAAAGATAGTCGATGGCACGGATTGCTCAAACAAAATATTGATTCCTTGCTTTACCAACATGAAGGACCTGCCAGCAGGCTGAGGTGATACATGACCTCAAAGCAAATACAGAAACAATCCTGCCACTGACGGGGACACAACCAATTTAAATTAATTCCAATCAATATTCATTGGGAAGTTATTAGCGTGCAAAACCCCGTAGAAACCCTATTGGCCGACCCGAGGCTTACCGTGGCTTGCTATCAATACCAGCAGGTCGAGACTCGAGGCTAGTGAATGAGACAGAAGATACAAACTTCAGAGCTCCACTGTCTCAGGCAGTGGCGGTTCTACATCCAGTTACACCCCGGGCAAGACTTCCGTAGGGTCTTCGGTCTTCGGCGATGCAACCTACGGACTTCAGTGCGGGGTTTCATTCCGTTCTCCATCTGGGCACGGCACCTTCTCAACGAGCAGGTGCGCCTGCAGCCAGAGGGGCCGCCAAAACACCAATTCCCCATACAATGTTATGTACTTCATTGAAAACCGCTACGCAGCGCGTTTTTTTTTTTTTTTACAGCTCGTGGCGCCCCGCATGTGAGTTGGCGCCCCCCACAAATATGGCGCCCCGGGCGGCTGCCCGGTTCGCCCGTACCTAAAACCGCCACTGCCTGTAGTGTCCGACTGCCACCCGGTGGAGAGGGATCAGTTTCAGGCTCCAGCTCCACCTTCAGATCGTGTGGGTGTGACTGGTGTGCGTGTGGGTGCTGCCGGAGCATGGACACTGCCATTGAATCGTTCTGCTGCCGAGAGGTCCCAGTCAACCTTGACCATCTAATGGTGGGATTAGGTTGCATAACCATGCATAGGGCATTTCGGATGCTGTGCGGCGAGAGAGAGGTTTTGGAGCTCTCTTTAAGGGACGTCCGAGCGGAGACACTGGAGCGCCCCATAAATAGCAACCAAGTAACAAGGCGAAAACTATCTTTCCCCCTCCGTTTTCCTCTGATGCGTTTCAGGAATATCTCCGTAAAGACAGACTTATTGCGGAAACGCAACAAGCTGTACGCTGTAGTACCTACATATTCAAGGCGCTGGTTCTCGACCAAAAAAAGTGGAGCGCATCAAGCCTGCGCGCCGTATGAAAACATTCAAGTCGAGGAGGAGATAGTAGTTGTTTAACCTTTTAGATTGAGTAGAATTACTTTTTAATGTGCAGTTAGTAATTTAAATTGACCAAGGGACTGTATTTAAAGTTACAAAAATAATACAAAAAAAACCCCAGCAACTTTCAACGCAACTCTAACGTCGCTTCAGGCATCCACACGAATCCTAACACGAAACCGCATAGGTCTGGTTTTATTTGAAACCATCCTGGGACCATGGACCTATTAAAGAACATGGTTTATTATCTGCCTAATGGTTATTAAAGACATGGTTTCACAAAAAAATCGGCTCCAGGTGGACAGGACATGAAAGACATGTTAGATGCACTTTGGGAAATACACCCGCGGATGACCATAGATGCGAGGCGGATTCACGAGTGTCACGTTTACTTTAGTTGGATGTTGGAGGTTTATTTTCTGTTGGATGTTGATGGATTTGCACAGATACATCTTACTATGAAACTAACTAATTAACTCCCTCTGCATCAGCAATCGGCTAGTCAGCAAACATCAGGGTGAGTAGACATCAACATTTGTTGAACTTCTGTTTACAGACCCGCCGTGGTTTAATTAGCAGCTTGGAAACATAGATCTGTGATATCGTTGGAGTAATTGTTTATACACTTTATGGTCGGAGTGCTAACTTGTGGAGATTGACATGACAGGGGCTATCGGAGGGTCAGTCAGTTTTAAGGCTGCCAGCCATGTATTAAGGGCTGGTTTCCTAGGTAGCCTGTGGAAATGTATGATTACCCCAGCTGCCTTGGCCCTATATAATCCATTACTGCAATAAGATGATCCTCCTGTAGACCTGGTTGTTTCCTTTAACGTAGCCATTTCAAGCAAGCCTCAGCGCCTGACTCATTACCTGCTATGGCTGCTAGAGCCAAAGAGTAGGAGTAGGTAACCATGCCAGTGACATAGCTGATTGTTGAAATCCAACATGGCGGCCCCCTGTAACACTTTCACCATACAATTTAATCCCTTTTAGCAAGTTCAGCCAGTTTTTGTTATTGTACCAATGAGAAGGCAGACAAAACATCTGTTGGATCAACGAAACTTCAAATTTCAGTTCAGTTCATCTTTAAAGGTCTAAATTATATTAAGTATTCCCTGCAGATTGCAGCCAACTGAAAACACTCAGACAACCCTGGGGGCACACGCCCCCTGCTTCCTCCAACGCGTAGTCCAAAACACATTTTTTAAACTAAAGGCGGTTTCTCTGGAGGCTTATGCCCATTCTGGGCTACTGTAGAAACATGGCGAAGAAACATGATGGTTTCCGGAGAAGAGGACCCGCAACCTACATCGATTTATAGGCCTTATTATCAGGTAACAAACACACAATTCTTATTTTCATTGGATTATGCGCAAGATGACACAAAATTCTACACAGAGTACCGCAAAGTAATAAGCAAGTCACAAAATAGAGTGCTGAGTCTACTTTCTAGAGTGCCAGGAGGTGATGAAGACATGTTCCTCACCTCATCTTTGTCAGTGACGTCCAAGCTTAGGACGACTGTGCCACTCCGCAGGTTCTCAGGCACCTGGACGTGGAAGAGGTCGGGGATGAACTGTGGAGGGTGATTGTTCACATCTACTACCCTTATGACCACGGTGCTGTTCCCAACCAGGGCGGGGACTCCCCCATCCACTGCCCCCACCGTCAATCTGTACATCTTGGCCACGCTGAAGTCCAAAGTCAGGGCAAGCCGCAGAGCGCCGGTGGATGAGTCCAACTCAAAAGCAGCCGGTGTGGAGGAAGGACTTTGCGTGAGAATACTGTATGTCACTATGCCGTTTGGGCCCTCATCGGGGTCCGCCGCTGACAGAGTGAGCAGCACGATGCCCGCCGTCGCATTTTCTTTGACGTCCACGTAGAACTCTGCTCTGGAGAACTCGGGGACGTTATCGTTGATATCAGCAACAAGAACCTCTAGGGGGACGGACGCTGACCTGGCTGGCTGCCCCTGGTCCTGTGCCACTACCAGCAGACTGAACACAGGATCGCTCTCCCTGTCCAGTGGAGCAGCGACCCTTACCATTCCAGACTTGGGGTCGATGGAGAACTTTCCTTTTCCCCCTTCCAAAGAGTAGCGGAGGTCCCCGTTGAAACCATGGTCTTTGTCTCTGGCAGGCAGCACGGTGACATTGTCTCCAACGGCTGTGTCTTCAAGGACTGATATGGTAAAGGGACCGGAACCAAATTCAGGACTGTTGTCATTGACATCGGTGACTTGAACTTCCACGACCGCATGGTCGGTATTGAAACCATCAGAGATAGAAATGCTGACAGCGTAGTTTTGCGGGGATTCATCGTAGTCCAGAGTCCTTGTGGAGGTGAAAATGCCATCCGATGAAATTGCAAACTTGTCCTTTTCGGTCACAACTTGGAGAGTAGGAGGAACCTCTGAACCCAATGTAAGGAATGTGACCTGCATGCAGAATGAAATGGTGTTGTGGTTAGCTTTTTAATTTGAAGATGAGAACTAGCATTGAGTAAATCAACAACTACTTACTAGTAACTGTAGGGTTCATTATTTTAAATGTTCAATGTTTTGCCATAAACCCTGAGTAACCACATTTTTTTGAATGGGTCTTCTCCGTTACTATGGTATCACAAAACATTGCAGCTCCATTTTATGGCTGCAAAGGTTGGCAGTAAAGTCGTAAATGCTAATCAGGAAGGAAAAAACCAAGTGGACAGGGACTATAAATGAAAAATATTTTTTTCATGAATCTGGTGCATTTTTGTGTCCGATACAATGGCCATGTTGATTAATGCACACCGTCGCTTTTAAATAAATATATAAATTAATAAAAAAGTGTTGGTGTTACAGGAAGATAATCTCATAATGCTACTTGCCAGGCAGCCAATTGCAAACTCAAAATCGGAGGTGATTTTACAGACACTACATCTGAATAGCAATGTTTGGAGACACAGTTGGCTGCCGTCACACTGAAAATCAACTGATTCTCTCTAGTCATAAAAAAGGGAAGACCCAGTGTGTAAGATTCATGGCTCCAGTGGCTGCCTATCAAAAAAGCATGTCAGGTTTTTAGTTATCTTTATCAAACATGTATTGTTTACGTGCCTTTACCCAATTCCCCTCAATTGTTAGTTAGGAGGATACTATTTTAGAAAATATTTGTTAGAAATCATACTTTCAGGATCTCAACTCCAGCATTTTGTTCTTCTTTTATTGTGCCACTGTAGGTTTTCTGTGTAAACTGTGGTTTGGAAACTCCAGGACCGAAAATGTTCACCTGTGCAGAAGAAGAACGAGACACTATGCCACCTAGAGGGCAGAAGAGGAACAATATTGTTATCTACCTAAACAATTATAATTACTTGAAGAGTGGGAGGAAATGGTAGGAGGCATACTGGAAAGGTTTATCTTTGCTTGCACAAGTTGTTTTGCCATCATGGTATAGGTTAACCATATTTTTAATTTGCATTCAATAAGTAAAGTAAAATAGCAGTGTCTTAATGGTAACTTATAGCAACTTTAGATATACCATCTCTGGCTGTGACGAATAAAGAGAACTCCAAAATCATATCCACCATGGGTGGAATCGTTTTCTTCAGAGTTATCTCGCCACTTTTTTCGTTGATAGAGAAGTAGCCATCTTTGTTTCCAAAGTCAAGGGAGTATGTGATCTCTCCATTTTGACCTTCATCTGGGTCTTCTGCTTTGACCTTTTGAAGAGTATCATAACTGATTAGGCAAAACATGCTGTCATTATTCAAAAGTTTAGTACTTACTCAAATGCCGGCCGGAATTTGAGAAAATCAAATCATCCAAGGGTAATATCTATGATTATATGTTCAAAACATGTCATGTGTAGCTTAGTTAATCAGTTACTCAGGGATCTTTGTTGTTCAAAATATAAATATAATGTGACAACAGCATTAATAGGATATTGAACTCTTACCCAGACCAATAGCATTCCTTCTTTTTGTTCTCCATCCACCTTCACAACATATAGGCCTTGAGTGAAGTTAGGACTGTTGTCGTTCTGATCCACAAGAATTACCTCCACACTCATCATTGCAACACTGTTTGGGGGGTCAGACTCAATGGCTGTCACCTTTAAAAATGTAGAAATGGGACATCTTACACGGGCAGTAATCCTGTGTGCTGCAACAAACACCAGTTCAGACCACCATCAGTCTGAACTGGTGTGTGTCGTGTCAAAGCATGTCAGAATGAGATGGTAGTTCATATTTCAGATCGATAGCTGCTATCGATCTGAAATGTGAATTGTATAATTGAAATGGCTTGGCATGGAGCTTTCTCACACGCATGATGTATTGTATTCCCCGTAAAAACAAGGGTGATTCCTAAAGATTCTAATGGGATTGTTGCTGCTGTAGGAAGGGATGTAAGGGAACCTGGAAGAGGAAGCTTGTATGTGACTCCCGGTCCAGCGCAGCTGAGTCCTTCACCCTCACAGAGCCATCAGCGCTCACGGAGAAGGGAGCTGAATCCGGAATAATGCTCAGGTTTCCCACAAAGCCACCCTGCAGATAACAGATAGCAGATAAAATGTTTTGAATGTAAAATCCATCAGTGCCTACCTTTGGCTTCAGGTAAAATCGGTTTTAAAAGGCATGGGGTGTTCAGTTTTTTGCAGGAATGATCCGCAACTACCTGGTCTGCGTCGGCGACCGATGCCATGGCAACAACCACACCTACAGGAGAGTTCTCCAGGATGGACACAGAAACGCTCTGCTGGCTGAACACCGGCGTATTGTCGTTCACGTCTTCGATGGTTACTATCACCAAGGAATCAGCGGCCTTGGAAGGGTCATCAGCCTGGGCAGCCTGGGAGAAGAAGAGGGATGAAGAATCTAGGCCATAAGTCTGAGTACAGTACAGTACAGGACTAGGATGCGCTTGAAATAAGACCAGGTTATGAAAGTTAGACATATTGGCTATGATGGAGATGGCAATATCTGATGAAATGAGAGACCTCCCTGCATATGTTCTGCTTCTTTATCAAGAGTGAGGTA
>OOFH01075724.1:0-13045 GCA_900323355.1 Merlangius merlangus | reverse complement strand
TGTGTGTGTGAGGGCATGTGTGTGTGTCCGGCCCGTGCATTCCGCCTTCTGCCTAGATACAGGCCTGAAGTGGAGATTAACCATGGACTTTTAAGGGCCACGCCACAGTCTGGCTGCAGCGCTCTCATTACCCGTCATTATCATATATCCTCAGGTCCTGTGCCCTCATCTGTCAGCCACGGAGCCCTCAAAACGTTAGCCAATTAGCTAACTGTCATTAGGGCAATTTAAATGCTAATTAGCTGTGTTGTTAATTTGTTTAATTGGTTTGTGGTTTATTATACAAGCAAGACTCGTGTCTATCAGGGTTTAAAAACGCTGTCTGTATCCATTAACTTACATATAATATTATAGACGGGACATGTTCAGGTTATAGTCAGGTCGTATGTTTCTTTTTTCCATGCTGTTGAAAGTCACCTTGAATAAGTGTGTCAACATAATGTAAAGTAGCAAGATAAATCTAATTTTACCCTCTGGTGACAGTACATCTGGGAGATATTCTTAGCAGTCCATCAGTCATTTGCTGGGTGAGGGGGACAGTGCCAGAGTTATGGATGATAAATGGGGGTATACCTTGTTAGCTCTGGCCCCTGCTTTATATCACTACCCAGTGACATTTCTCACAAGTTTTCATGTTTATATCCATTGAAAATGCAGCTAGATTGTTAATATTGTTGTTGGGATCTGTGAGTGCTTGCCTTTCTTGCAGTAGTCCTACATGAGGAAAAAGTCGACGTATAACCAACAATAGCCCCGGTGAACGGTGGCACATGCAGCCAACTACAGCATGGATACCCGGATGTGGTATCAAATTACACCACATATGGATAAACTGATATATTATTCATTATTGAATGAGAATTGGTATATCTTTGGGGTAAACATTGGCGATAGAAAGCTGCCTTAATACGAAAATGTGAATGAACTGGTGCTTTTATATAGTGACTGCCCTCTGCTGGAGTAAATGGCGTCCATTCCCCATCCTATTCGGATTTACAAAGATTCCAATTCCAACGCATCATTTGATGCATTCAGTGTAAACACTGAAGGAATCCATACACGTGTTCCTACTTGTCTAACACTTTAATGTGTAGAATATCGGCAATAGAATAGAGCTTGAATTCTTTGGAGGAGAAATAAATGGATATCAATAATTATGATCTGCAGTTGTGCAATATCTTTAAGTATACATATATATTTTTTACAATGTCACACTTTGGAAATGATGAGGCATGCACATTCATAACAAATAGAGGACATGTGAACCAATGCAACACAGCGAGTTCAGTTGGACTTTTCACTCTTATAATAATAATTAATTTACAACATAGGCCTGTAGGACAGCTATATAGCCACTCCACGGTGCACATTAAACAGCGTACTCAGTCTTAACAATACACTCATTCATACAGGCATATTTTCTCTCTTGTGTATACACCGCATGTGCCTGCCAAGGGACTCCATCCATTTGAAAGACTTTCCACAGTAATTACATATAAAGTGTTTCCCTTCGGTGTGTATAGTCTGGTGTCTGTTCAGCGCGCTTGTGGTTATAAAGGTTTTTCGACATATATCACATCTGTACGGTCTCTCCCCGGTATGTGTCCTGATGTGCGCGGCCAGGTGGGAGCAGTTGCTGAAACGTTTTTCACACACAGAACAACAATACGGCCTGTCTTTGTTTTCCTCGCCGTTGTTTTGGTAAGGGTGGAACGGCAACACGGCGTCTTGCAGATTATTTTTCAGACTGGAGGGGGACGAGATAAAATCTTTGATGTCCGAATCCAGCCCGTCCAGCTGCTCCTCGTCGGGGCTCATCCAGAACTCTCTGTGCGTTGCCTTCTGCTGCTCCTTCTTGACCAGCAGCGAAGGCTCCGGCTGCTCCTGCTCCATACTGCTGCCCTCATCCGTCTCGCAGTGCGGCGTCTCGGAGGCCTCCACTGCAGGGACAGGGGGGATTGATTGATGGTGCGGCTGCTGATGGGTGTGCAGTGGCTGTGTGACGGAGCACCTCTCCGTCCGAGGGACTGAAGGAGAGACAAAGGATCGGGTTTGCTTACATCAAATGACACACATAGGCTACACTGTAATACACACGCAGGCGACAGTATAAAGAAGTATGGCAAACAATAATAGTAAAATACATGTGCATGTGATATTTGTGGAAAAAAAACACAAAAACAACAGCGCACTGGATCGATTCAAACCGACCTGACTTCAGGATCTTGATTTGCATCCGCAGCCGACTGATCTCTAGGTCTTTGGAACGGCAGATCTCTTCCTTGTAATCAGATATAGTTTTTTCAACGGCCCCGAATATTTCCTCAGCTGCCGCAGTCAGTCTCGCATTGAGAAATACCCGAAGCGACTGCATCATGGTATTTTTCTTTGGCCGAAGATAAATTGCTTTCGGCGGTGCTCCGCGACGTACTCTTGCGACTCCTATGAACGTCACGCTTCACTTGTAAACACGGACGTGTGAATGCCACGCAAAGCGACCACAACGCGACGTGTTGCACTACCGCCACCTACTGGAATGGGGTGCAGATGTCAAGCTGTAGTTGTTGGAAAATAATGAATAGAAACTCGGGTATTTTATAATTATATCGTCTTTTCATGAAGTATTCCATATTAACAATTCATTTTTGAAGTCGAGATAAATGATGAGTCCAATTGACTTCAATACAGCCAGGTATAATTGTCACAGAAACACTCCGAATAGACATAACATAATCCGGCAAGGAACAATCTTGATTTGCTAGTGGTCTTTTTAAATTTTCCTTGACTGTCTGGTGGCATCATTGAATGCATTTGCAAAACTATAAAAGATCTGACAGCACTGACTAATTCAATAGGTTCTGTCAACTAATGTGTGTGGTTATTACCCACATATAGGCTTTAAGTAACTAACGTGGAAGCTATCATATTTTGACAATGCTCAACAGAAATACCTTTATTAGGAATGGCTGTATAATCTTTTTTATATTTGTAATGTGTTTGAAGGGTAAAATGATTAGTCCCTCCCCTGTGATATGGGTCCCTGCCATGTCTGGTGTCATAGGATCCTCCTCAGTGTTCAGGCCCTGGATAAATATAGCAGGCCTATAACGGCTGCACTGCATGGCATTGTCTTCACAGGCCCTAGCATGTGTAATGGGACACCCACTCTCCCTCCAGCTTACGCCATTTACACTCAATGAGCACCCTCAACCAGTGCTAGCAAGACGCAAAATACAAAATACAGAAGCCCCATTGGCCATTATTTAAAGGAATATGATCTAAATAGGATGGTGTGTGTTTGTGTGTGGAGTGGTACCTACGTGTATGCCTATGTGTCATAAATGTGCATGCACTTTGACCAAACAAATTTCCCAACTTGACTTTGATGATCATACTTTTTCTAGGAAACACAATGTAATGTATATAAAATGTTATCATTGGCAAATAAATGTAATAAGAACCAAACATGACCCATGAAACCAGTCTCTCAACTGTTTATTACAATGTTCTCAGTCTTCCCCTTCTACATCAAGGGCCGTAATACAATATGATTGACATGATGGGGATCCTTGCCACACATCCCATACGGGAGGGGGACATTTTACGTATACGAGAAGAAACGAAAACACATAGAGCATCACAATCAAATCTAATCAGATTGACAACAGCTCTGACACTGTAACCAAGTCTGTAAACTTTTCAAGTAGCATAATTGACGTTTTGCATCAAGGTCTAATTTTTGGGTGCAAACCTATTGCCTGAGCCTGGTATTTATCGTGCACAAGTGCACTTTTGTTAGACCAAACCAATTGTTTTCTCCGGTGCATTACAGTGCATGTTTCCACCTGCCCCTTATATGAACAAAATACCTAAACCAAAACTGGCAGGAATGACATCACAAACACTTAGTATAAAGGGTGAGGAGAAGGTGGTTTTAAGTGCTGAGGTTAAGTGAAAAGGGACTGAAACATGGTTATTCTAAAAGGAATTGGCCTCTCATCTGGAGTTGGTCAAACCGCCGAAGCCGTGTTTGGAAGTCTAGACGTTGGCGTTGATGATCTCAACAAACTCGGCCTTAAGGGAAGCTCCGCCCACGAGGAAGCCATCAACGTCCTTCTGGGAGGCCAGCTCCTTGCAGGTGCTGCCGGTCACGGAGCCTGAGGTTGAAGAAATATTACAAAGTCATTATGGAGCCGGCACAGTGAGTGAACCGGTAACAGTTTCATATACAATTTTATTAAAGGATTCAGGAGCAATAATTTCTTTGTACTGGCCATACAAAGCAATACAGTCAGTCAAATAAATTGTAATGGGAAATTTCAAAACAGAAATATTCTCTCCACTAAAACAACAAACTAAACTTAATTCAATGCGTGGGATATTCACCTCCATAGATGATCCTGACAGAGTTAGCCACAGCTTCCGACACGTTGGTCTTCATCCACGCCCTCAGTTTGTCATGGACCTCCTGGGCCTGAGGGGCAGCGAGATAGAGATAGAGATAGAGATAGACACAGAGACATGAGAGAAAGTGATGGATAAAGGAGAGCTACAGGTCTGGTTTAACTGGTCCATTGGACCTGTACCTGTGCAGGGGAGGCGGTCTTGCCGGTTCCGATGGCCCACACGGGCTCATAGGCGAGCACAACCTTGCTCCAGTCCTTGACATTGTCTAGAAAAAAGACAAGTACAAATCAAAAAGGATCTTTTAATAAGGTACTTGAAACATTTCTTAAGGGCACTGTAGGCAAGATTTAAGATCTGTTGTAATTTGTAAAACTGGCACAGCCAGTGAGTCCGAGTCTGATCTGTTTCAAGTTGACTGCGCCGGCCTCCGTTTCCAATTTAGATTTGAGACGGCTCCAGGCTCTTTTCTGACCATTCAGGGCATCCCTTTCCTGATTGGTTTGGGGAATTAATCTTTCCTGTCAATCACAGGTGTGTAAAATGTAGTGCAGAGAAAGTAGGGAGGGAGCAGAGAGGTTGGGTCTCTCTCCCTCCCTCCCTCCAACTCTCGAATCATCCCTTATTAATCTTTAACCAGACACATAATGTTACGCTTATTACAACTATCAAACACAATTTTATCCTCATTCCAAGTAGATTTTCATGAGAGATATAGATATGGAAGGCAGAAGTACCTGCGATGACTTTGGTCTGAGCAAACACAACCTTCTCTGTGATGCCAGCCTCCCTCTCGTCCAGCTTTTCCCCGATGCAGGCAATCACACCCAGGCCGTTCTCCAGAGCGTGGGCCGTCTTCTGGCCAATGAGCTGTCGCCAAACGGAGGTAAACTTGGATGTAAGCGTGTCATCTTGAGTAACATTCAATATTGCAATACAACACATTTTGAAAAACGTGTGATAAAGACGCCTTCAACCAAGGTTCCTATCTGCCCTTCCGTGAAAATCGACCAAAGTAAATCTGGGTTTTCAGATAATATAACTAAATAATGATAAATTGTTAAACAAAGTGACCAAATAGTTTTTATTTGAGTAAAAACTCACGTTGCATAAATGTGCTTTTCAACACTTCTAGATTGAGAGCAACAGACAATCATATCTAATCATTTTTTCGCAACTGGCATTTCACCAAGTTTTTTCACATTTCATGACTTTAATCAGTTGTGCGTCAGAAATGTAAGGGGTAGTAACAAAGTAATAGATGTATTGCTGGAGAAGTCATTGAAAAACCAGAACAATAATAAGACCTGATAAGAAAAGATCACGAAGAAGTACCTCATCGCTCTCTCCGAACACGTGACGTCTCTCAGAGTGTCCCAGGATCACCCAGTTCACTCCAACATCCTTGATCATCGCAGGGCTGTAGATGCAATAAAACACACACAACCTCCATCAACACTTAATGTCTGATTTGCGTAAAGAGGAGAGGGGTCGTTATCTCAAGATTCGTGGACCATACCTAATCTCCCCAGTGAAGGCACCCTTGGCCACTTTGTAGCAGTTCTGAGCAGCCACACCAAGCTTGGCGTCCATCTTGGATCTGACAAAATCCAGGTAGATGGCTGGTGATCCGCACACAACCTCTGGAAGTTCAAAGGACAAGGAGACAGTCCTTGAGGATGCATGATGGTATTTAATATGGTGTTTAAGGAAGGGTTGAGCCCATTACCAATGATTCCAATTGGGCTCAGCAACAAAGTTGCTCTGTACAGCAATCGAAAGAATTAAGCACCACACAAAGTATTTGACAGACACAGACACACAGGCACACACACAGACACAAGCGAGGGGTAGTGGCTCAAGCAAAGAAAGAAAGCCATATCAGTCAGTACTATATATTCTACAAAGTTCAAGTAGAATGAGAAACTGAAATTCAAGAGGTAACCATATCTTGAAGAAACATACAGTTCTATATTAAACATCCAAAATATGGGCCAAGTAAAGGTCATATGGTCATATTCTGAGAGTTACGGAAGGTCTAAGTTCACCCTCTAAAGGTCTCTTGCACGACCCGCATACTGAAGCGGTCACGCAAAAGGCAGAGCACAAAGTTCAAAGGTCGATTACAGGATCAACTTTAAAGTCATGCACAGAGCAAACCCTGCCAGATTGTGAAATAGACCAAACTGAGTTTTAAAATCAATGGAGAGATGGTGGTGAGGAAAGCTACGGTACGCGTATGGGCGACGTCATGAGGCCACAAACTGCGGGGCACTTGTATGGGGCGGATAGTGTAATAGAGCAAGGTTCAAGGATGTTGTGCCGTACATACTGCATTGTATGCTCTTAACACAATGCAGGTTTTTTTTATATATTGGTTTACGTTGTGTAACAATAAATATAGCATTTAAAGCTATCATTTCATAACGCAGAGCGAACCGGAAATATGATAAATCACGGTGACCTTTTTTGTCCTCTGTCACTCCCACTGTCATACATTAAATACAATCATAATCGCCTTTTCTTAGTATTTTAGCTTTGAATGTCAATTGACAATCGCTATCAGCTCAGTTGGTTGCTTCATGGTCTACGTGCAGACCAAAACGCACGCCCACCGACAAGAATAGAAAACGATAAACCCAGTTTTGTCAATATACTGCATAATCGAAATGACATGAAAACAATCAAGAATTAAAATAAATCCAATCGAAAGACATTAATGAGCATGTCCGTCTCTACTATTGCATTTTTGACAACAATACTATATTATTCAATGAATAAACATAATCGACAACTTCCCTTTTTGAAAACGTCCAACTTTGTGCAAAAGACTAATAAACAGAATTATAAGATGACCGAAGAATGGTATACACTCGTAAACGATGCATCGGCCTAACTACGATTGCACGATGAAAGAGTGCTGGTGGGAAGTGGATCAACTGGGAGCTCGATTAGCGAGCGTCACAGATGCACATACCGACATTGGCGTCCAGCTTGGCGGTGTTAAGTGTCTGGATGAGCTCCCCCAGGCTCTTCTTGTCGCCGTTCATCTTCCAGTTTCCCCCGACGAAGAATTTCCTGCTCATGTTTGCGGTGTTGGGGTCGGTTAGACGTAGAACGAACTTAAAGGGGTCACCAGGATGTACCTACGACCAGAAGCAAGGAGACAGCGGAGGGTGAGAGCGACGCACTGCATTTATTAACCAGCACCACTAAACCCCACCCCTCGTCTGCTCACATCGTTCTCCATTGGTTCACTGGAACACGCCGGGCTCTGACAGTGCAGGGGAAAAAACAAAACGCTATTTGGAGGGTTCAGGTTGACGTTTGAAGACACTAACCACATCTAAAGTAAATTGCATTTGTGAGTGCATATTTTTTTTAACTCTGAAAGGCGAGGAGAGAAGAAGTAGAGTAGCGCCGAGCCACCAGAGTGAAACCTGCGGATTCACCGTTTCTGGTTGGCTGTGAACACTACGCCTTCCTGTTTTCTGTGAAGCTGATTGGGAGGAGAGCAGTATCATTTGAGTAACCAGCATGCAATTCACGCAATTCAGTTTTTACTTAATATGTTATGCAACTATTAGCCATTGTACATATGTTGAAATTGTGCATTGACTATATAATATGGTATCATATTTACCTGAAAATATATCCTGAAATGTATCAAATATAGGAACACCGTAAGTGTATTTTGTATACAGAATATGGTTGTTCCCACAGACTTCTAGACTAGGCAGGATTTAGCTCTTTAATATTTTTCAAGCAGACTTCTCTTAAAGAGAAGTCCCCGTATTTGTGAAATAAAAAAAATGATATAAAAACCTAAGTTGTACTACATTATATGAAATGTTACTACACTCTTATAGTTCAATTGTGGTAATGCGGGGATTTTTTTTTCTTGTCCTGTGAACTAAATGTACTGTACTGCACAGCCTACTCCAGTTGACTTAGTGAGTGGAGCCGTTGTTTACAACTCAGTTTTCAGGGTCACAGGGCAGTTTCATAATAAAGTGCTAAGAAACGTACCATTACACTCGATTAAGTAACTCGATTAAGTACTTGATGTACTATTTTTAATGACATATAAACATTTCATGCAAATTTTAAATGCGTGGTTTGTTGTATTTTATCAGTAGTTTTTTTTTATTTATTATAATTTGCTTATTTGACACCCAAAGACATCACAATTCTCTTTGGGTCTCGAGGTGAAAAAGTTTGAGAACCCCTGGTCTAACAAGTAGTATTGAGACCAGGCGGGGCTATATTAGTATGGTTGGGGCTATAGCGATGCTATTGTCATTGTAAATCAAAGTCTTTCGAAATATTTAGGTCCTGAAAGGATAATCGACGACTGAACCTGCCCTCATCCCTCCCACATACTTGACATAGCCTACTTGTCTAATTTATCTGTCAATAAAAGTATTTCTCATTCGGAAACGTATTCTTACGTCTTGTTTGTGTATGAGCTTCGGACATAGTTGTTTGAGGGGTGCTAAAAGAGCAATAACCCGGGAGTGCAACGCATTATCGGAAATGAAATGATGAATGTTTTTGTGCAACCAAAAATAAAAACGGAAGAAATTATGTTTCATCAAATGAACAACCAACTGCAATATATTTATTGTAAATTGGACACTACGACAAATATTATTTATACATTTTCTCATTTCCTGGCGGTGCCGGTTAATGCGCTGGAGCCATGTCGCCACACGGGGGCGCTGTTAACGACGTGTGGCTGTCAGATAAAGCTAGTCTTCGCCTTTTCCGTAGGCTTTAAAATGGTTCGATGAGTTTGATGAGGCTTGATCGGACTATTGGTTGTGTATGCTTGATTATTTTTTGCATGTTGTCTATCGGTAAAGGACCTTGTCAGACATTATAAAAATATAGAATAAAAAAAGTTAAGATATAAATTGAGAGGTTATTTAGGGGTGGAGTAACGAGTGGTTTAGAGGGGAGGAACTACGGAGGACGCTGGTGTGAGGAGGGCAGATATATGCCTGCTGGTGGGTCTCGTGGAGCAGTTCACACTGCACACTTACTGCTAGGAGTCACTTCCGCCCACTTGAAAGATGGCGGCTCCCTTATTGGAGAAATTGTCGGAATCTTTAGGTTCCCCCGAACCAGCGGTGCGATTAATTTTATCTGTCTTAATCGGTGAGTTTTGCTTTTTCTATTTGTGTATCGTCTCTTCTCATACATATTGAGTTATGATTCTCCCCGGGAACAGGGCTTTGTAATAAGTTGCTGCACTGGGTTTATTCCCAGCTAACATGCTAGCTAAACCGTCCACTAAACAGCTCTTAAGTTATGGACCTTTTCTTCAATAGTAGTTATGGTAGTCATGGACAGAAATCCACTGCACATTGACTAGGAAATGTACACGTCTAATGGGCATACTGCCAACGTCCCCTACACGGAGAGGGATGGACATAAGCACAGACTCCTGGTTCTGTCGTAAACTGCTCCTGCATCACACTGGGTTCTGTTGTATCGTAAGGAGACGTTCAGCCTGCTGTCTGCCCTGCCAGTTTCGACAATGCCTGATATCATGTTGCATGTTGTTTTCAAATTGTATGCTGATTTTTGTTTAGCATCTGTAAGTATCGTGAAGGGTAGAGGGGTTTCAAATGACAGGGTCGGTATGTGGAAGTGAGCAGTTAATCGGCTGGAGCAGGACTGCTCGCTGAACTTTGGTCTGACACATCTACATGTCTCCCCCAGTCACTTTTTTTGTGTCGACGCCTACCAACAATTTAAAGTATGGCACAATATTTTTTGTGCTAAACGACCTTTTAAAGTATTGCAGCTTGATTAAATTCGGTTCTATGCTGAAATTAACTATTAGGGCCTTTATGTTATGTAATGTATTGCACCTTATGTAATAATTGCTGAATAGCCTACCTATATGTTTGGCAGGATGGCACATTGATAGAAAAGCTCGTTTTTATTTTGACTAAACCAGACCATTTAGATATTTAATTTTCTTTAAATATCAATGCTTTAAGTGACCCATGCATACATTAATATTTACTCACTGATTTTTTATCCAAAGGGTCTTGCATGTGAGGTTTGAGAAAATTGATTCATACATGATTATGGAAAAAGTAAAAGTGCTGCAAACGCGGACACTCAGTTTGCTGGTAGTTTTAGGACTTCAAACATAAAATATTAGTTAGGAGCCATTTGAGTATGGCACACTTAAACCCAAATGATCTGGAATACTGTGTCGTAATATATTTTTATATATTTTCTGTCCCTCTCTCTGTGTCTCTCGCCCCTCTCCAGGGTACCCCTGTGCCCTGGTGTACCGTAGGTTTTTATTTCACCAACCGGTCACCGTGCTTCATCTGTTCCACACGTTGTCTGGACTGGCTCTGGCAGCGTTCAACTTTGGTGAGAAGAACATAGGAGACACTGGAAGTCATCAAAGGAGTTTGATTATTGAATGGATCAATTGAAAGACGAAACTGCCATTTATAGGAGCATAATGTGTTTACTTGTTTGTCTGAATACTTCACTCTGTACTTGTGATCGATAAGAATTGTTTAAAGGTCATATTGAAAATACTACATCCGTCTTTTTGAAAAATAATGAATAACAGGCTGTTGCTAAGGACGCTATTTCCAACTGTAGAATCTAACTTAAATGTTTTTAACAGAAATAAAATAAAGTAATGTAACATTTTAAAGCAATAAAATAACTAGTTATTTATTGCCATCTATTGTTATCTGTTGTGTCCACTTGACACACCTTACTAAATAATGTCTTTATCAAGTAGCCGTCTAAGAGGGATAATTTACAGCAAGCATTGTCGTGAAATAAACCCCTTCCGTGTGATTCAAGACCTGTCAGGGTGGATTTTGCGGCTTGCTGTTCATAATCCCTTACTTAATTGATATAACATGGAAGCAGGCTCCTCGCACAAGAACGAGCGTTAGGCTAACAAGTTGTGTTAACACATTTCCTCTTTCTCCTTTTGTTCTGTTGTGGCTGCATTTGGATTTGACAGCAGGTGTGTTGCTTTTACTTTGTGAGGGGAAAGAACACATGTTCAGAGCTGTTTGGATGGTCATTTGTAGAATGGGATGCGTGACACGCTTCTGCGGTTTGCCTGTCAATGCTGAGCTCAACATTGGAAAATGCTGTCGTCATGTCGATAAGGCTCATAACTAACTGCACTTACCACCCCCTCCCCTTCTCTCTCTCTGTTTGTCTGGCTCTGTTTCTCTCTTTGTCTCTGTCTCTCTTTGTCCCTGTCTCTATCTTTGTCCCTGTCTCTACCTCTCTGTCTTTCTGTCTGTCTGCATCGTTTTCCAGGCTCTCAGATCTATCACTCTGCAGTATGCGTCTTAGTGCAGTTCCTAATGCTGAGGCTCATGGGAAGGACGGTAACGGCTGTCCTGAGCAGTTTTATCTTTCAAATGGTGAGGTGTTACCACTTCCTCTTTCCTTCCCTGCCTCTTTCCATGTTATGGGCCTGGTTGGGAAGTCATATTTTTTTTCCCCGATGTCACCCATTGTGCCTTAATCATGTGTTTTCATTCTAGCACATTATTTTGCACCATTGCCTGTTCTTGTACTTTGATATGAGGAGATATGATAAAACCACTAGTAAATGTGTAAGCCTGGATTTCAATCAAATCTGATTTGAGTCAACTCTAGTTTCATACTTTGTTATTTCATAACTTATGTTCATAACTTCGTAAATATTTTTCTTGAATCTAGCCATACTTGATCATATTTAGCACATAAGCACAGCATGTGTATACCGGGGACAACCTTGTAAACAGGGCTATTACTATTTTTGCAGAAAGGCAAAGGCAGAAGTTCCTTTTCCATGTTGTTGCCTCACTTCATTGTCATACGCATGGGCCTGCTTTCACTGTTAACCAACTTCCTCTTTGACCCGCTCCTCTGCCTTCTTCTAGGTGTACTTGCTGGCAGGCTATTACTTCACTGCCACGGAGGAGTATGATATCAAATGGACCATGCCCCATTGTGTCCTCACACTCAAACTCATCGGTGAGCCTTGCTTTATCAGCACTTAAAAAAAGAATACAACCCCCGTCTTATCAACGCTTTCAGACCGTCGTCCCACGATGATGCGATTGCAAAATCATGAAAGCTGAAGATTTCTTACTTGAATTCTGTGTACTTAACCTTCCTTTGGCTGTTTATTACTTTGGTGCTGTCGCTATAGTTTCATCTTCTTAGTAATCCATTAACCCTACTGCTAAATATCTGCAAGGCTTTTCAAAATGTCACAATGTGTTACACTGTCATGTGGGCTCTATCACCTAGCTATTCTTCTGATTACAGGTTTGTCATTTGACTACTATGATGGAGGAAAGGAACCAGTGAGTATTTTTGTCATAAACAAAAGGGATTTGGATTTTTTTCAGCCTCATTTGACACACATACGCGCACACTAGTTCCTGATAAAATGTTGTGCTATGCGACCAGGTTGCGGTCCTGTGTAAATGCCAGACCAAATAGGCCAGTCCTTTTTTTTCTTTCTTTATACAAATACATTACAGACATAGCAATCACTTGTAACATAAAAAAAGTAAATAACGTGTCTGAAAATCAGCACTTGGTTTGCTGGTTCTGGTGTTTTCATGGCCTGTATACACTC